>KN840535.1:0-24116 GCA_000832265.1 Phlebiopsis gigantea 11061_1 CR5-6
GTTCCAGCCCATATAAGGAAGTCCCATCAATACGAGCGCCCGCGCCTCCGCGAGGCCGCGGGTTCGATTCCCACTGGGGACGGATCCCTTACAGCGTAGCTGCCGGTATAGATGCAGGTGTTTGTGAGCCCTCTGATGGCGCAGTTGCTGTAGAGTTTCTCTCGTCTAGTGCCTCGTAGATGCTTCGGCCCCAGGCTCAGCGAGCGTCCCACAATTTCATGAAATGTGTTCTCGATGGCTTCTGATTGATCAGAGTCCAATGTCGCGTCGTCCGCATAGGGCCCTCACGCACTGATAGCTACCATTATACGAAAATGGGCCAGACGGGTTTGGTATTGGCTCACAGATGTACAAGCAGCCATAGAAATTACAGTGTACAACACATCAATAGTTATACTTTGTATATGCAGAGAGCGCAGTACTAGCATTGGTCTCATATTACTGATATGTTAATGGAATATGTAGAACACAGCGTTGTCATCTTGACTAGACATCATCCAATGGCTCGTTTTCTGTAGCAAGTATGGTCTCGTTGGCTGTTTCGTCTCGCTCTCCGTAGCTGAGGTCCTCTCCCATATTCCCTACAACCCTATTGGAGAATCTGATGTCAGATATGGAGTGACATGAGGACGTCAGTTGGTTCGGCTGAGTGGCTTCAACTGTGCGCAGGTTTATCATAAAACGATTGACAAAAGCGGGGTTCTAGTTCGTGGTCAATAGTCAGTACCATGCTCCACTGTAAGGGCTTGAGCTGCGTCACCAGGGCCAGGAAATAATCCGCGTAACCCGAAGTCTATGCCATGATTTAATATTAGATTATTAGGGTACTAATAAGAGGCACTGAAACACTCACCTCGCCTGGTAATGCCATCCATAAGATATTTGCTGCAAGCACAACGCTATGGTAACGTTAATATGTATCAAAGAGCGTGTAGAAGGCAGAAACAGACCAAAAATACCAAGTGCCTGGGATCAACGCCTATTATAAGTGAATTTATCGCGTTTACACAGGAGGGCACTGACCATCTCTCAGCAAGCAAGTTGTGAGGGGGGTAGAGATGTCGAGACTTCGGGCTTGACGCCATTGACGAAGTGTTTTGATCAACGTGACAACAATCACCAGAATGTCAGCCAGCATCAGGCCTCCTCTTGTTGCCCATTCAACTATTCAAGATTATGTTAAATGACTTACATTCGTCGATAGAAACGAATGCACAACCCACAATTACTCTGTACAATTTCACTGGGCCATGTTTGTATTAAATCACACAAAGGTATCGGATATGTCTGGTAAGACACCTGATCCTTCATATTGAAAGCCTAAAAGCGACAGTATACGTGTTATCATGTAGTCATGATATGTACGAGTTGAGAGCGATTTCTTACCATGTTTACAATAAACGGCCCCATACTCAGAGCAAATACCACGATGGGTATTGTCAGTTTTCGGCCGCCAACCGCGTAAACTCTAAGCGCAGAGAACGCTACGGACACCAATTGAGCTTATTCAACTTCAGAGAATATTAAGGGGCGTTACCAGCGGTTTGCATATATCCCAAAAGAATTGCAGCCAGAAACGCGTATGAAGCAGGGCCACATCTAGGAAACTGTCAATTGCCGCGGGGGTATGATAGCCGAATTATATTTACGTCTGTGAAGTGTACATCAGCTCCCCATGGTCTTAGATATTGCGGTTTGGACGACATACTACGGGGTTTATAGGGCTAAACTCCGATACTCCTTGCAATATCATGTTCCACCTCACTAAGAGAAGAAGTATAGCTGGAAACGTCCACTGCTTCTTCCATATGATGCTAATTTCGTTATCAAATGTGATAACATACTCGTACAGCAGTACGACTCATGATATAATATATGCTCAGCAATGCCTCGATCTCAACGACAAAGACTCACGATTGGCTGCTGTACTCAGATAATTTGAAATATTGCTATACAAAGAGTGAACCTGGCTACCTGTATATAAAGGAGCAATTGAGACTTACGCGCTCAAGACAAATGCTGCAATTTCAGCCGACGACATTTGAGGACAAGCGCAAGGAGGGGATCTGATCAAAGAGGGGGAGCATTCGATGGCGCTTGAATTACTGGGACGTATGATATATACTGACGAATACCAGCCGCCTATGCCTTCAGGGGATGCCAATTCCCGCACATCACTGACATGATGGAGCCTAAATAACAAGATGAAACATGACTATTTGCCATCTTCTAATCATCTGATATGCTTCGCTCCATCTAGTTTAGCACTCCGGTAGCTTGTCATGCAAGGCAGATTCTCTTGACCGCTGTGTCAAGTCGAGAAAGCGAAGCGCGTACCTGAAGTCTTGCGAGACCTCAAAAGTGCATAGCAAAGTCCTAGTCACGGAGATTAAAGTTGTTATCTCAACTATAGAATGTATTAGTAGGAAGCGTCAACTACTGCTCTAGGTGACGGGAACACAAGGCGGCCTCCAAGACGGGGCGCTGAGGAGGCGCCTCTCAAGAGTTTGCGCGGTGGCTCGTCTGTGATGAGCGAGCCCTCCATGACAGCGACTCAATCATGATTGTGATACCTGCCTCATTGTCTCAGCTCATTCCAACAAGATGCCTCAAGTTAAAGCCGAAGTCCTCTCAAGCTAGTACTTACCAAGTACTATATAGTACAGCCTCAAATGTAATCTCCGCGTGTGTGATATCTTGGGTAATGGGCAAGCATTGCAGCGTAGATTACGAAGTAGCACCAATTCGGTATCTCCGATTCCTAGGGGCCGGATCTATAGGAATACCCGTAATATTCGATAGTTGATTGAGGGCCAAACTAATACTAGGTGCATAACCTCATCAGCAATCCCGCTGTCGATTTGAGGCCGTTTGAGAGAGCCTGTGTAAGCTTACCCAACAGTAGGTACTTCCTGGGCAAGCGTCCACAAATGTTCTCAGGTACATCAGGGAGGGCGTCGAATTATTGATGACTAGTTCTATGGTGCAAACTATATTGGAATATTCTCACGTGAGGAAAAAATGACCGTGAACCTCTCCGTAAATTACCTGACTAACATGCGACGAGGAAAGTGTATGGACGGTAAATGACGAAGATGTCCCGTGAATATCTGACTGTGAAAAGATCAGCATGGCGGTCCAGAAAGTGGGAGCAGACAGAGTCAACCAACTCACGCTTCGTCACAGTGGTGTCTCCAGTCCGAACTTTACAATCATTTACTTCCACAGTACTAGTTACCAACATTTTGCTTCCTGACAAGCTTGTATCAAAGCAGTGGGTGCGTTATTCATAGCACGGAATTACGGGAAGCCAGCCATGCGACCGTATACCGGCCCGGTGTTCGCTGTTGCAGGATGACGAGGTTAACGGCCTTTAATTGAATAGAATGGGGTCGAAGTTACGAGGTTTACCATGGGTATTTGGGGTCTACACCAGACGAAATAGAACAGTAGCTTAATTTTCCCAGCCCATCGGCAAGTCTGGTGGTGAAGGAATAAGCGGACGTTGACTACAGACTACCAGGCCTGATGACCTTCTGGTTATAAAGTTGATTAACCGAGCTTAGTCAAGAGCCCACACCACTAGCGGCGTCCGACAGAGGAGGATGCTGAGTCGAATACTACTTTTTCCAGCAGCGTTTCTGGGTCAGTCAGTTCAAGCGAATGGGCAGTCCTCGATAGGCGGGAGAGAGACCTCACGACGATGAGACCAATATCCAAGGTGCGCGAAGTTATATACGGAAGACGGACGAATAACGTACAATTCCGCGACCATGTCTGACGACACGAGGAAAGTCGCATACATCTCCTATATGCGCCACCAAAGCGACCTTCGACTGAGCGGCCAAACGAACGTTCAGAGGCTGACTGTGCGAATTTAGCTCATCGCAGAAAACGGAGCGGTTTTCGAAGAGGACAAGAAGCGGACACGAGACTAGATGTGCATGCATGGATAAGTAATGCAGAGTGTGATGAGAGCATACAATGAAATCCGCATATCATCGACGATTGCTTCGCCAACTCTCCCCCGCGTCCACAATACAACGCAGCGACATCTTCAGGCAATGCCTGCAAGTATTTTGGCCCGTAAGACGCACCCACCCACAGCCCACGTACGCAACCAGCCCTTGGTTGTGCACTCATCGACAGATGGTCATGAGGACATTTTACTTCTTCTTAGGGGCGGTCTTCTCGACGTCGAGAACGCGGAGGCCTGCGCATATATGCACGTCATAATTTGGAGCAGTGTGTACAGAAAGTAGACGCACCTGGTGGCAGGCTCTGCCTGAGCTTCTCAGCCTTCTCGGGGTCATCGAGAGAGAGGGTGTAGAGGTAGCGTGTGCACCTAATCTTGAACTTGGTCTTGGTCTTCGCACCCGCGACCCGAGGGGCGATCTTCTTTATCCGCGCCTCTGTGATATCAAATCCAACATAACCGCAGAGTTGAGGTGCCAGGTAAGAACGACGATAGCAGAGAGATGCTTAGCGGTTGGTTCGTCGGAGTAATAAGCATACGCACCGGTCGCATCCTTGCGGGTGGCGATCTCGATGAACTGCTTGATGTCGCGGACTTCCTTAGGCTATAAAGACACAGCTGTGAGCTTGTCGTCGTCGACAGCGGCGAGGAGAGGGGATTCTTGCCATGGCGAATTCGTGGGGTCGGGTCTTGACGAGCTACGGCCCTTTGGCTGCAATATTGATGGCAGTACCAAATCCGTGCATTCTTGGTGGCTGAAACCTTATCTCCCTCAGCTATACAGTAGACCACTCGCCATGATGCTTATGTAATATCCACTGCTCTCTTCGAGCGCCCACCGACGTCCACCTCGAGATACAACATGAGGACCAAAGAAGTATAATAACGAATGTATTACTGATACATACGGCCTGAGATAAATAATCTCTGTAAGGAAACAGGGTATTGCGTGCAAAGTCCGAAATGTGAGTAAAATGCAAGAAATGTGCTGTGCATACGATGCAGAGCTGTGAGTTCGTAGAGTCGTGCATGAAACGGTCGTATAGGCTGTCGTAAAAGTCGTAAGGTATGAGGTAACTTGTTCAGTTATGACGTGTTGGGTAATTTGGTGAGTGCTGATGCAACGGTGAGCAGATTAACTATTGCCACCCTTACGCGGAGAGCTCGCCGGGGAGCCGAGAAGAGCGGACGCTGGCCTGTCAAGGCGAGCACGCAGTCTCTCAACTTCGCGCTCAAGGCTGGAAGAGATACACATCAATATTATGTACTTCAAAGAAAGCGAGAAACATACTTGAGCGACTTCTGCTTGTAATCCGCCGCTTCGCGTTCGGCACGTCGTTTAGCTAGCTGCAAGTTGTTCTCCGACGTTTGCTACGGGATAGTCAGTAACCAAGGCAGCACACTCGTAGGTCCACTGACCAGCTCATCCATAGCGTGACGTAGTGTTTGCACTTTATCCTCGTATTGCTTGACCTCTTGTTCCAGCCGCTCTCTTTGCCGATCGGCTTCCTCGAACTGGAACTTGGCGTCACGAACACTTCTGTCTGCGGTACGATTGATACGTGAAGTGTCCTTCGAGGTTTGGTTGAGCTGCTTCGTGAGCTCCTCGATTCGGCTTTCCAGACGTTTCGAAGTCGTAGCCGGACGAGGAGAGTTGAGTGACCTGGTCTCGAGGTCGACGATACGGACGTTGAGCTCCTTGACCTGCTTCTCGAGGTTCGCCTTCATAAAAGTCGAGTGAGAAATACAGCTATATGCAGTGGCTGAGCAACTTACGTTGAGCTTGTCCAGTTCCGAGTTTTCAACCCGAACCTTGCCCAGCTCAATCTGGCACTCTGCAGTGTATGTCTCCGCCTTCTTCATTCTCTCAAGCGCCATCGACACTCTGTCATCCTGCTCCTCGAGGGCCCGTTCAAGGTCCTGTTTCTTCAGCCGCAGCTTCTGGAGCTCGGTCTCAGAGCTCATCTTGCTCGCATCGACATGATCGAGCTTGATACTCTCCAGCTCAGCCTGAAGGGCACGACGGGCCTTCTGGAGGAGAGCGCGGTCTGCCTCGGCGTCGTTGAGCACGCTGCGCAACTCGCGGACCTGAGAATGGAGAGTGACGATCTGGGACTGCTGTTCAGTCTGCGCGGCAGTGGAGGACTCATAGGCCTTGGAGAGGTCCTGAATCTTGGTCTCCAGACGCTCCTTCTCCTTCTTCCACGCACCGCCATTGTACACCTCATCGTCGTAACGCAACTGGAGTTCGTCGTAGTCAGAGCGGATCTTGCGGCTCTCCTCACGAAGCCTGCTCATAGTATCGCGCTGAGATTGAAGCTCTGACAGAGCCGTTAGCCATTGAGGCGATACTTGGGGCGCCATAAAACTTACCTTCGCTAAGCTGAGCAAGTTCGGCTGCGACCCGCGTAGCTGTCAGCGGCGTGATCCACAAGATCTACGATGATTACTCACTCTGATACTTATTGCGGGTCTGATCTGCGGTGAAGTTGCGTTCAGCAAGGTCTTGCTGATACTGCTTGCGGGCATCCTCCATCTCCTCTTCAAGACGCTGTCGGAGAAGCTCCATGTCGGAATTCTCACGGCCCTCTTCTTCTAGCTTAGCCTCGAGTTCATGCAGACGCGTCTCGGCTGTCTTGAGGCGGCTTTCGATAGCTTGGCGGTCGGCGTTAGCTTCCGTGTGAGCTTTCTCTGCGTCGGCGAGAGCACGACGAGCTTTACAAACGTGTTATGGCCTGAAGTGGCTGAATGCATTGAGCGATACTCACTGAACGCTTCAGCACGGACAGCCTTGGCCTTGGCAATCTCGGCTTCCTCCAAGCGTTGGAGGTAAGAGTCTGTCTTTGCCTTGTATGTCTCAACCGCCTCCTTCAATTCTAAAACACAGAATTGGTCACACGTATATCGCCATTAACACCAATCATACTCACCGGAATGAATCGCGGTTGACGCAGACGATGAAATCTCCAACTCTTGGAGTCGGGCTTGCAGTTGACGCTTGGCATCTAAGGGACTGGTTAGTCGAACATGACATGAGGACGATACGCTGCTTACTAGACTCCTCGTTCTTAGCCATCATTTCGACCTCAAGACGATCCTTGAGGTCAGTGAGTTCCGCTTGTACTTGCTTCTTTGAGAGCGTCAGCTCCTGGACTTGGCGGCGTTGATCCTCAAGCTCGATATGGGCTGCACGTTGCTGAGCAAACTGTAAACAAAGGTTTCAGCAGAGCTCGGGTTACGAGTCGAACGAGATACTTGCGAGAGCTTTACGGCTTTCTTCGAGACGACCATAACTCTCGCGTTCTTCGACAAGCGTGTTCTGGAACTTCTTCCACATCGCTTGCACGTCCTGTAACTGGGCGGCTTCAGCTGCGCGGCGAGCTTCGGCTTCATCTTCTAGTAACTCTTTCAGCTTGCTCTTCTCACGAGAGAGCCTCGCACGATACTGCTCCAGAGACTGTTTAGATCCGTCGCTGTTCTCTAGTTCGGCAGTCATGTCGCGAAGGAGGTTTTCGAGGTGGTGCCTGACACGAGTCGATGCTGCCATTTGGATCTCGAGTAGCTGGACTTCTTGCTTCAGCGCATTCACTTGTGTATTCACCTGCGCATGCCGGTCAGGTGTACGAGGAGGTTCGGGTTGGGACTCCTTGCGGACACGGACACCGTTCTTCTTCGGTGTCACATTTGCCATGTTGTACGTGCCCCCGGTACTGTTCGGGCGCAGCGTCTGAGAACGACCGAGCATCTCGCGCTCTAGCTCGTCGTCGGCGAGCTGCAGCTCGCGCAAGAGTCGTGAACGGAAGGCTTCGTCCTTGGGCCCGCTCATGATCAGGCGACGAATTTCCTGGTGCTGGCGATCGACGTGCTCCTTGATCCTAACTGCGGCAGAGGTCGACATCCCCGCATTCTCGAGCTGCTGTTCGAGCTGATTGATGCGGGATTCGTACTGGCGCTGCAGCTTCGCAAGTGAGTTCGAGGATTCAGTCTCGTCGGCCAAGCGCTGAAGTTCGGTTTCGAGATTGTCCTTCGCCTTCTGCGTGGTCGCAAGCTGATGACTGACATCCTCCGCCTGGGCCTGTGCGATCTGCAGCTCGTTCTGAAGACGCCTGGCCTGGAGCTCTGCTGCTTCGCGAGCACGCTTCTCGGCCTCAACGTCAGCTAAGGCACGAACCGCCTTCTCCTCCTGTGTTCTGATCGCTTTCGCCTTTGACCTGAGTTCTGCCTGTTCCCGCTCCCGCTCACGAACAAGATCCTCGGCTTCCGAAGTCAGCCTAGTCTTTGACTTCTCGAGCGAGCGTATATATGCCGCTTGCTTCTGAAGCTCGAGCTGCGCTTCAGCGAGTTGGCGATCTGTGACGCGCTTCGCCTCTTCAAGAACATGGACGTGCTCGACAATGGTCTTGTCCTGCCTCGCTTCGAGCTGTTTCACCTCCCACTCCCGAGCCTTCAGGTCGTTCAAGGCCTTGTTTAGTTCCCGGTCGAGTTTGATGTTCAAGTCTTTGAGGCGGACGATCTCGGTCTTCTGCGTGGTGAGCATGTGTTCGAGTTGCTTGCGCTTAGCGACCTCGGATTCGAGCTGCTTCCTGTTAGCCTCCATCTGGCGATCGTTCGCGGCCTTATCGCGCTCGAGCTGTAAGACAACATCCTCGAAGTCCTGGTACTTGGACTGAGCCGTAGAGAGCTTGCGTTCTAGAGCCTGCCCAAAAGGTGAGGTTCTCTGTTCATTGTGAGTAACGGGCAGATGACTTACGTCTCGCTCTTTCAAAGCACTAGCTAATTGACTCTCTAAATCGATCTGGCGTGAACGTACGGACTGCAGATCGGACTCGAGTGCCCTCTTCGCCTTGACAGCGTCCGACAACGCAAATTCGGCGTCCTTGAACTTCGCCTGGGTAGATAACTCTTTATCTAAGAGGGACTTGTGGCTCTGCTCGAGTTGACGGTGATCACGAAGGAGCGTGTCGAGTTCGACCTTCAGTTTGTTTTGGCCTTCTAGCGCTTGTTTGCGGGCATCACTCAGGTCCTGGGACAGGCTACTGACTTGTGAGCGGAGGTCGGACAGCTCCATTTCCTTGCTCTTGTCGACTTCAATCCTGCGAGTTTCTTCAGTGGTCTTAGCTTCGAGATGCGAGCGCAGCTCGTCGAGCTCCTCCTGCAGACGACTGTGTGCCTCCACCCCTCGCTTGCTGTCGTCTTGCTGCGCCCGTAGCTCCTCTGTCAAGGTGTCGAGGTCGCCTTGTAGGCCCGTAATCTCGTTAAGCAGGGTCGCACGTTCTGCCTTGGACTTGGCGAGCTCAGAGGTAAGCCGCGTAATGTCTTCCTCCTTCTTGGAGATCATGTTGGCATACTCGGTAGCAGTGCGTCCCATCTCGGACAGCTGCTCTTTGGCTAGACGGGCCTCCCGTTCCATGTTATCCGCCTTCTCACGTAAAGTATCACTAGAAGAGAAGAGGATGAGCATGTCTTCACTCGAACAAGATATAGGAATTACCGAGTGTGTGTTTCTGCCCTCAACTTCCCGTCCAAGTCCGACATCGCAGTGTCCATGCGCTCCTTGATCCGGACCACGTCTTCTTCCCGCTGGGCCACCAAGTTCTTCAGCTCCTCCGCCTCCTTCTGTAACTCCTCCTTCTCCGCGGTCAGGATATCGATGTCTTCCTCAGCCTCGTTAAGACCCTCTGTAAGCTCCACCTCCTTCTTGACCCAATCTGCCTGCTCGGCTTCGAGACGAACTAAGTGTTCCGCCGCCTGGTCAAATGCTTGCTGAAGGGTCTTGTGCTTCTCTTCGCTCTCCTTCTGCAACTTGAGCGCTCTATCGAGCTGAGAGTCGAGGGTGTCCAAGTCTGCCTGTAACGCAGCGATCTCGTCCTCGAGCTCGGACTCGCGCTTCTTGCTGCGCTCCAACAGCGAATCTTTGTCTAGAGCAAGAGCGCGCTCGGCTTCGAGGTCTTCTTCAACTTTCCTCTTGTCCGCCTCCAGTCGCATCTTCAAGCTCTCGAGCGCCTCGCGTTCCTGTTTGTCACGTTCGGAGCGCTCCTTGGCCAACGCAAGCTCCATCTCCTTTCTCCGCAGCTCTTCGTCGTTACGAGTGGCAGCCAGGAGGGGCCGGACCTTGGTGAAGAGCTGCCACCATGGCCAATCACGAAGCTCCCCGTATACTCGCGCGTTGCGTTGTATCGTCCGGATAGCGACGGCGCGGTTGAGAACCTTCTTCATCTGCCGACGCGCGGTCCACATGCGCGCCATGGCCTGAAGTCGCGAGAAGATGTCGAACAGGAGCGCGTCGCGACGCTCTTCGAGCTCGGCGAGAACGCCCGCCTTGAAGAAGATCTTGGAAGTGCCGATCTTGAACATCGACTTGTCGAGCTCGAGCGCGTCTACCATGCGGAGACACGCCTTTCGACCGTCCATGTAGCCCTTCGGGATGACGCCGGGTGTGAGGACCTCATATCGTTGGCGGAACTCGACAAAGGGAAGACGGTTAGGGTAGCCAAGACGGGCGATACGGATACCTTCGAGGACACCGTTACACCGGAGCTGGTCAAGTACGAGGGGGACGTCGATTCGACCGGGCTTCTTCAAGGTGTTCGGGACGATACAACGGACGAAATGAGGTTGTGTCAGCTGGAGCTGGCCCATGAGGCTAGCTAGTTGTTCCTTGTGACGTTGACCGACGGTTCTAAACGCACCCTTCTTCGTCATCCGCTTCCTGGCCCCTGTCGAGAAAGCGTTCACTTGGCTGGATACAAGGCCGGGTGTATCTGAGTAGTCGGCAAAAAGGCTCGCAATGTACTTCTCCGACGAACTGGCGAGCACGCGGGTGAGGTTGTCGTTCAAGGGGTCCTTGTTCTTCTCGAGCCAGCCGTCAGTGCGGTACTCGACGCGCCCCGCATAGTGGTGTACGAGGAATCCCTGCTCGAATCGCGTAGGTTCGTACTTCATCTTGCCCGGGTGCTCATCTTCGCTGACCGCTGAGTCAGATGCCCAGAGTGCATGGAGTTTGTTGGTGAAGGTGAGGTCGGTCGCTTTCGGCATAATGCACTCCTCATCCAACAAACTGAGAATACCGATTGCGTTGCCGCTGGTCTCGATAAGATCGATAGTAGGCTGTAGGTCCAGGCCGAAGTTGACGTAGTCCCACTCGATGCCTTCACGCGCGTACTCCTCTTGCTCAAGCACGAACATGTGGTGGTTAAAGAACTGCTGGAGCTTCTCGTTGGTGTAGTTGATGAGAAGCTGCTCGTAGCCGTTCGTCTCGAAGATCTCAAAACCGGCGATATCGAGCACACCAATGAATGTAGACTTGGATGATGGGCGGTCCAGAGCACGGTTGATCCTGTCAACGAGCATGCCAAAGCACTTCTCGTAAAGCGTCTTGCACAAGGCGGCCAGCTCTTCGACGGCCTGCTGACGCGTCCGAGCCTGGGTTACCCACTCGCGACCCGCCAACACGCGAGGGCGCAGAACCGCCCTCGTGAACTCTGAAACTGGGATGCCGAGGAGATGGCAGACGCGTTCTGCCTGAGAGTGGTCGGGCATGACGGCGTCGTCAGCCCGCGTCGCAGTGATGGAAATGTTGCCGATGTGTAGGATTGCGGCGACGATACGGAAGAGGTCCAGCTGCTCTGCCGGTGAGAAGCCCACCGTGTCCAACGCAGTCCTGAGGAGAGACCATTCCTCGAGGTCGTCAATCCCGTCCACTTCGCGTCTACTCCTGTTGAGATATTCATAGTCTTCAACGCTCCCGTGAAGTAGCAAGGTGTCTAATCACGCGGTCAGTCACAGACAGGGCTCTAATATCATGTTACAACCGGCGAACCTTTCAAGCTACCACCCCCTTCAAGTAGCTGGTAGAACACGTGGAAACTCCGCTCGGCCTCGCTTCTAACGACGACTCTGCTCTTTTCCAAGAGATACCAGTCCACATTAGCACCAGCGATACTCCCGTCAGGGGCAAAGCTGATTCGGACAAACTTTCCGAAACGACTCGAGTTGTTATTTCGCTGCGTCTGAGCGTTACCAAACGCTTCTAAGATTGGGTTCGCTTGTAGGATCTGGCGTTCGAGCAGACCGAGCCGGCCTTTCGAGTTGAGTTGGATATTTGACTGAGACTGACTCATTGAAAGCGTCCTGGTGTGTCCAAGGCCGGTATTCTGGCGGAATGAAGAATTCCGTGGTAGCCCAGTACTGGGCATGTTGGAGGTGAACGAGTTCGAGTGTGTGAGCGAAGGTGACTGCGAATGCGAAGGTGTCCCAGGTGCATGAGTGTCGGTAGCAATGGCAGCCAAGTACTGGATGACTTTCTTTGTACTTTCTGTCTTTCCTGCTCCAGATTCACCGCTGAGACAGGTCAGACAAGATGCAACAGACTGAACACGTGACGTACGTAATTAGTATACTTTGGTTCTCCCTCTCCTCTCCCATATTGACCCATGCCCGTTCCGCGATGGCAAATATATGAGGAGGGTTCTCATCTCTGCGCTTTCCACGATACTGCTGGACAATCGCGTCCGAATAGAGGGGGAGGTGCTGGTAAGGATTGATTGCAACTAAGAATAAGCCTGAGTACGTCTGTGAAAGGGGTCAGCGTATATATGAGTTGTAATATGAATACTATCACTCACGTAGATGGCACCAGATCCGTACCTTAGTCTGAGGTTATGTACGACGCTTGCCTCGTTGAGGAACGTCAAGTCCGCGATATCGTCTACTCTGTCGAATTTCGGTGGATTCATCTTCGACAACGCGTATAGAGGCAGTCTTCGGATCTGTAGAGGCGCGTAAATATAGCATACCTATACGATGCACTAAGATGTGTCCGCGTACCTCGCCCCCAGCAGCCATAACTACATTCCCCATGTCCTCCTCCTCCTTTACCACCCATCCTGCAAGATACCCGTCCTTGTCATCGGGCACCCACACCCATTTCTTCTCGTTAAACTCTGCTTGTAGCGCGGCGGCGCGCGCTGCTTCTGCACTCTGCGAAGGCCTTGGGGCAGGCATTGCAGAGAGTTAGGGGATTGGTATTCACTTTGACCGTGGTGCCAGTGAAAGATCGTGAATTGCAGCAGTAAATTGGATGTGAATCGTAGCTTGTCGTCAATATTTGTACACTTCCACCTTATCCAGGGAGGGGACGGGAGAAAAATAGGCGGAATACTTGGATATGCCTCCCAGCGCGGGAGATGAACGAACGCACACCCCTTCGGCGCGTGACTTGAACTGAACCGGCGTCACTAGCACGTCACGCGCTGTGATGACGTGACGAGTGACCGTCTTCGAGCGCCTTTGTCACGGTATCTTTCTTCTGGTCATCCTCGTCGGACCCTCGAACGTATAGCGAGGAACCTCGGGTCAGTGGTTGCTTCCGTATTGCATCTTCCTAAAATCTGCTGAGTCAGTGGCCCCAATTCATAGAGATATGATTTGTATGCTTGACACATAATAGCTGCGTACCGTGGCAGTCGTGGTAGCTTACCATCGTGGGGAACTGATAATTCACCTTGAGCGGCGCACGGCAAGGGAGCCCGAGAACGTATTAGCACACTCTTACTGTGGTGCTGTACTTAAAGTAGCGCCCCTCAAGTGGTAGACATATAAGTACACGACCTACCACAGCTCCTCCCCCAACAAACCATGTCTCAGTCCAAGCTTGGCGTCTCGCTCGATGGTACTCGCGTGTACGCCAATGCTGTCGGCGACCCCGCCAATCCTGCTCTTGTCTTCGTGCACGGGTTTTCTGCAGATAGCTCTAACTTCAACAGTATCTTCGACAACACTGATAACACCCGCGAATTCTTTCTGGTAAGTCGGCTACCTCGCGTGTCGTTCAGCATGCTAACTAGCACTCTTAGGTACGGTACGATACTCGTGGGGCCGGGAGGACAGGCAAACCCAGCACAGCTGAAAGCTATACATCGGACAAGTTCGCACAAGACTTTGCTGCCGTGATGGATGCATTCCAGCTCAAGAGGCCCATCTTGGACGGCTGGTCAGTAGCCTTGCTCGACCCATTGATTGCATTGCTGATGATGTCCGCAGGAGTATGGGTGCGCTGGTGGCCAACGACATTGTATGCTACCTGCCGCCAGGCACTCTTACGGGCACCGTTGCCCTCGCTGGCGCGCCATACGTTGATCTCAGCGTCATGGCGGCGTTCGATACTCTCAGTGCACCGATTCGTATGGCGATGTTCGGTGAAGACCCCATCGCGGCTGAGCAAGCCAACCTTGCATTCAACCGCTACTACATCCTCATCCGTGATCCATCTCCCCCTGTGGCCCTTTTTCGCCGAGACTGTCCGCGCTCTCGAGCAAGGCAACGACTTTGCTGGTGATAACCCGGCCGTCACGTGGGAGATGAGATGCAACCTTCTCGGTACAGCTTCCCTAATGCGTCGTGACATTCGCCGACTCGTGGGAACACGCACACAGGACAACACGAAGCTCCTTGATGCAGCGAAGCAGGGGTTCCCTTTGCTACTCATCACTAAAAACTGCGATCCTGCTGTCCGTGGCGACGTACTTGCGAATGCACTTCGCGAGTCCTTCACCAATATCCAGTTGAAGACTGTCAAGAATGGGAGTCATACACTGTTTCTAGACGCACCTCATGAGATCATGGGGTTCATCTCTGCTTTTGCCAAAACGGTGTAATCTATAGTATATGCATCTCGTACTTGTGATCGATGTTGAGGCCTAGCAGTATTTGTTTAGCTATCGTTCTTTTAGCCCGACTCGGACACCCGTACGCCCAAATAAGAAAGCGGTAGAATCGTGGCGCACGCGCCAATCATGTCTTTCAAGTTCGGATGGCGTCTGTGTTGGTTCACAGCCGTCAACTTAGATACCCCTCGTTTTCGTTTTGAGAGCTGTCACTTCCATGATTACCTACCATTTATTGATATATATTCGTTTCACTGTCTGGCATTTTGAGTATGGCATCAGGTGTATTCTCGGCCCGTGCCAACTTGAAGACTCTGATGGCGCCTGCAAATCAACCAGCACGTCGCGGGCAATGCAAGCGAGCAGCTCACCGGTGAATGGGGACATGGAGGCATGCATATATATCTTGCCGAATGGTACTCCAGAGTACTCTATGAATTGGAATTTCATGGGGCACACCTCTGTACCGAGATTTAGTAACCTAGCATAAATATATTGGCATATTGTAACATCCCGTCTCATCAGGGTTACTCGCGCTAGTGTTACTAGAATGAATCAGACGGAGCAGAATGATATTTTTGTAACACGCTCCTCAATGGAAACTCCTAGCCGAGGTTGGTAACATAGATCATCTGGCGAGTGGTCAGTTCATCGCCAGGTTCCGGTTATTCGATTGTGTGTAGCACCCTCAAGGGCGAGAATTGGTACGAGGATTTCTCTCGAGCAGCCCCAAAAATATCCAACGGGCTTATGACCGAGTGATGGTGGCTCTCCAATAAATAAACACGTTGTATAAGTATTAACGGTGTACTAGTGTGCTTTGCACCGGATGGCAAGAACTAGATTCTACTAGTTTATATTGGGAGACTAGTCGCCACAGACCGTTACGCACCTTCATTCAGACGAGCTCGGACCAGCAGTGCTAGCCTCCCCCGCACCAGAGGCAAATGGAATCGCGGACGACGGAAACTTCGAGACATGTACGGAAATGCCTTGGGGGCCATAGATACTTCTAAGTGCCTGGCGAGAGTTAAGAACTGCGAGGAGGGAATTGAGCATCACTGCTCAATTGAGAGTTAGAATTATCCGCCCTCGGTGTGTCACAATCCATACTTACAGCCTGGTAAAATCATCGCAAATAATACAAAGACATAAGTATCTCGGACCAGAGCAAACTGAGTTCGAGCTGTGAGCTTGAGAAATTCTTTTAATCGAATCGCGTACCGTAACAATTGAGGCGATAGATGTTGATCTACTCAAGTCAGTTCAGATCCAGGGTTGCGGCAGGCGCGTATAACGCTACTTACGCAGTGAGGACACATGTGTTCACGGCATACATTATTAGAACATTGACCAAGGAGTCCGTTCTACGATGCGATCATCAATGACAGTACATAGGGGTACCGGGCGTGCACGCACCCATGAAAACCTGTTCTTGATTTCCAGAGCGATGTACAGAGTGAGAGCGCTAGAGTAAAGTCCACACAAGTCTGCGAGCCGAGCATCGCGAACCAAAGCCACTGCATTGATAGCATTGGTGAATGCGACTGAGGTAATCAGAGGCCAGCAACGAACTCCGAAGTGCAGCTCAGAAACAGCAGGAATTCTGGCACTGTCCCAAGGTGTAAGTATTTAGGCTGCGATTTGTCCTGATCTTTGAACGTACATCATGACCGAAAGGGCTAAAATACTCGGTGTCAGTATGCTCCTTGGCAGCAGTTGCGATACACTGCGGTGGATACGCACTTGTCCCGCTACCTTAGCGAATGTAGACACTGAGATTCAGATATCCCAGTCTCGCGAAACAAGCTTTACGACTGCTCACCGATAGTGAAGCAAGAGATCGGAATCTAAATACGCATATAATCAGACGGGGGAGAATTTGCGAGATAGAATTACTGGCAATTAGACAAACAAGCCATCGTCTTCCATTCACTGCGCACGTCACTTTGAGAAAGTGCAGACGGAGCTTAAACCCATAAGCTCACGCTTCCAGATCCTGTAAACGAAGACGCTGGGTGGAGATTGATCAGTGTATGTTGATGATGGAGCCCTATTAGACCGTTATACCTGGTTGCTATCCCTTCACTTAAGGCCTGTATAATCAAATTTCAGCTTGTGAAGAGTGCAGCGCAGAAGCCGAATTGGATCTCTACCCCGCAGCCCAGGGTGCCCTATATCGTTGAGATGAGTATGTGTGTTGACGCGAATATATAACCGCCTTACCGCAAAAAACCTAAGTAATATCAGTCAGCTTAGGAGCGCCGTAGATCAAAGCACGTACCACGAAAATTGAGTGAGCTCCCATAGGTTCGTGAAATTTGTTATGCAATAATCGTAAACTGTACCTGTTGTAAATGCCAAGTAGACAGCGTTAATGAGCCTGCCGTGCCTTCGTCAGAGGATAAAAAGGAAACACTGTGGATTGCTTACCACAGAACAGCTATCTGAGGAAAGTTCGATATTAGTGAGAATATCGGAGGTAAAGTTTCCACGCACCACTGTTTTCAGACGCCACGAGTCTTCAAATTTCCAGCTATAATGGAAGTACAGGTACGTCTGGATGCTCGTGATGCCAAACAGGCTGTCTATGCGTGAGCAAAATAGCAAATATATACGAAACGATTTGAGCTGACATGGCAACTAACACCTCGCCTGGGACTTTATGTGAGTATACCGGGTCCGAGACGAATGCTGTGCACAGCGTACCAATGAGAATCGCTCCCAGCGTGCTATTAACGTTAACTTTGGGAAGAGAATTGGAGAGCGTGGCTGAGAGCTGTGAGGTCATGTCGATGCAAAGACAACGTGAAGAGGTTATTTACAACGGCCACCCTCTTATCTGCTTGTCGTTGAATCATCCGTAGCTAGCACAGGAAGGGCGGCGTCTGTTCCTACGTATGATGCAACTGCGGCTGCAGACGTCCTAGTGCGTGCAGCAAGGTTTGTTCGGCGGGAACAATCATCTATGATGCAACAGATCTTGTTTGCCTACGGCGGCACTCTACTCTTGCACAATAATGAGAAGTATGAGCCTGAAGAAGAGTGCTTGAGGGCTGTTTAGAGCACGGATAATAGTCGAAATAGCAAAAAATCTCTTACCGTGGAATTCACGGCCACATTTGCGGATGATGAGTCGACTGGTAACTGTGTCCATAAGGCATCAGGGTTATAGCCTCTATTACGCGAGTTACAATCTGGAGTTATGGTTACTTGCACAGCGTGGAGTTGAGACGCTAAGCTAGTTCATATCACTTGGGCTTGAGATGGGTGGTGAAGTGCGAAAGTGAGCTAGTTGCTGAATTTCCACGCGTCAGAGACGAAGCCAAGCCGCAACGTTCAAGAAATTGCTCGATGTGTGCGAGCAGTGACCAGGTATCAGTTATCGATTTCGTCTCTCAGATGCCAGATCGGTACCGTAGCTGATTATTCACTATGTGGAGACGGGTACTTAGCTCAAATGGATACCAACCTGTGTCGAGAGCTGATCGTCACCGGTTGCTGAAGCGATCCCACTTAACTGAACCTTCACTTGAGTCGACTGAGCAACTTGAACGTGAGCTTGCAAGCATATCAGCGGGTGACAATCATGATATGTAACAGTGAACACACCGTTCATGTACCTGACTCGGATGCAGTGGGCTCAACAAGATCGCCTCTGAGATGGAGCACATTGCGATGCAGATAAATCTGCGCTGGCCTACTTAATCCAAGTGGCAGATGTCTGAGCCAACGGAGGTACTAGTTGATGACCATTATTGAGTGAAGGCTGGAAAAGGCGCGATGTAGGTCGAATCGCACTGTGTTTCCTATCGCCACGAACTGGAAATGGCTGCAGCACTTGAGGTGTGCCCTACAAGCCCTGCAAACATGTGTAGCGCACTTCCTGTCAGCGCTTCTCGCGCATGCGCACTTGGCAACAGGGGAAATAAGGCCGCCGTGTACAAAACGGCTCGTCAAGCATGAATGAGACTCACATTTTAAGCTTGTTCCAGTGCAAGCTAGCCTAGAAAAGAAGCAGCATGCCTTAGCAATGCAAATGACGAAATCTCATACATGAAACCTGCGATCTTTGTCGGACCAGCACCGTCGTTGACCGCCCTAACTGTCCTTGATAGACCATGTTGGCATATGTAAGTCGTACAGCGAGACGGTTTTGTTTTGCACGGGAGAGCACTGTTCAACGGGAAGACGCAGTCCGTGGGCGTAGATGTGGCTTGAAGCCAGAGGAACCGCCCGAATTGTCGGAAAAGTTGGGGAAAGCTCGTGAGCGCTCGTGAGGCACTTGAGGCTGCTTGAGACATTTCGTTGTCCTCGTGAGCCCTCATGAGGGCCCCCGAGGGCTGAAACGCCCAATAAACGTCGGTGAGGCGCGTTTGAGAGCCTTTCTCTGAGGCGGCGGCGCTTTCTCATCCATTCTTCCGACAGATGGCGGGATTTCCAAACGTGGGAACCGTCGGGCGACTGAGCTTGATTGAATGGCCATCACCGAAGCACATGAAGGCTTGGCGTCGGGGCTTCTTACGGCATGCCATCGAGATTGTGCGTATCCAGAGGCTCTTTGCTTCCTACCACCATCTACACCCCGCAGAGGACGACAACCAACGTCTTGAACACAACGTCAACTCCTGAATTTTCACCGCCGCGCGGTAGTTCACCCAAATCGTTTCCCCGGGGCATAGCCTGGACGAGCCTTTCAGCACCTCCCCCTTCCTTCCCATTTTCTCGTTCTTTCTCGCGCACTCATCGCCCCAGGTTGTCTCGAAGTGATATTCGACTCAGCGCCAACGTACTAAAAGGTCTACACAGGGTGTCCTCGCTATTTCGTACGTCGTAGCCTTCCATGGCAATGACCTTCTCCTCAAACGCTCACCCCTCCACTCAGCCCACCACAATGGCGGATGTCTCAAAGGATCTTCCCTCTGTGCCCCTTCCGCCTATTCCTGACGAGGGTCAGAAGCGTCCGGGTCTGGTGAAGCGCATTACCACGAAGCTCCGCACGCCGTCGCAGTCCTGGGCGCATCCATCCGGCCCTCCGCCGCTCGAGGGCGTGCCAGAAGACGCTGCAGCGAAGCACAGGCGCAAAATATCGCTGCGCATGCCCACGCTCCCCGGCCCGTCCACTACCACGAGGAACACAAATCTGGAGAACGCGTTTACATCTCCAGAGCAGCGTGAAGCCGCCCTGCGCGCGTGTGGCCTCATTCCCGCGCACCCGCGCCCCGGCCGCGACACACACGGCTACATGCTGCCGCTCAGCGAACAGGAGGAGCGGCTCGACCACGACTGGGCGATCATTCCCAATGACGCCGCTCGCCTCAGCCCCGAGGGCGAGAGTGAGGCCCAGCGCATCAAGGATGCCTGGCTCAAGAAGAACCACGAGGCGCAATCGCCCCTCTCGTCTTCGCCTCCGCCTCGGGATGCATCCCGCTCGCCCGACGAGCCTTGGCTGCGCCGCCGGTCGCCGCGTCCGATCTCCCCGCCGTCTTCGCCGCCGCGCGAAGCAGCCCCCGCGCCGCCCCCCGCGCGCGAAGCAGCCCGGTCACAGCCACCCGCGTCGTCGTCGCTGCCGCCGCGCCGCTCGCCCGAGGGCGAACCCTACCGGCCAGACTTTCACCGCGACCCAAACGTTGCGCGGCTCATGCAGGCCATGCAGGGCTACAAGCCGGAGAACTACCGCCCAACGCCGAAGCCCGCTTCGTCGAGTCGCTTCGACGCCGACTCCGACTCTGACGCGGACTCTGCATGAGACCGGTGCTTGCGCGTGCGTCGTCCAACGCGGCACCGCATCCCTAGAAATGAGCTGGCTGTCGACGTGCGTCGCGTTGTCAACGAGCTCTTGCGGGCGGACGGCCCCCGGATAAATTGGATATCTCTTTCAAATTCTTCGTGGAGCATCATATGATTTATGTGTATCTCTGTCTTGTCGTGTGCATCTCATATACTCTCAACTTATTAGTCGCCTTGCCTCCATTAGCCACCGCTTACATTTGTACCTTATTCACGCAGCAATAGTCATGGACCATGTGTATATTTCCTGATAGTCTTTGTAGCTTCATCCTCGCCACTGTCTGCCCTCACAACAAGGTTAAATGTTCTTACGCAGCTGCGGGACAGCTCGGAGAGTCGCTCTGCACCGCCTTTCATTCCACCGAAGAGGACCACGCCAGCCTCGCCAGGTCGTCTCGAAGCTGACTGCGTCTGGCCCGGGCATGATGGAAACCTGGCAACAACACAGTCAGCGACGCGCGCTGGACTCCTGCGAGGAAACATTCGTTGAATCCCTCGAGCAGTTTTGCGTGTACAGCTATTTGAAGAAGTTTAGAATGGCTTCTTGTGTCTAGGTCCGTCTTCCCCGCGTCATAATTTTCAAGCGACTAAGCCTGTTAGTTTCAAGTTCACAATTGTACCCTCATCGTGTAGCAATGGTCGTAGTCTGTGAGTGGAATTCTTGATGAAGACAATGGATATGAATGGAAATTCCTGCGTCACCACCACTTGCCTTTCGCTTGCGAGCAGCTCCCAACATCTTCAGTCAGATGCCTTCGCAGAAAATGAAATTCTTGCAGCGGACAAGAATGGAAAGCATATGGATGCATTACGCGTGAGATAGTAATATCTAGAACTAGAACGGAAGCTTGGCCATCTTCGCGAGCACTTTTGGTCGCGCGAGCGGGCTCGGTCGCCTGCGTCGGTACGTCTACGACACCAGGTCAGCACAGCGTGCGCACAGTAAATATCACTACTACGCACCGCCTTGAACCTCGCGATTCTCTGCGGCATGCTCTTGACGAGCATCCGCCTGCGGCTCACCCGAGCCTCCATCGTCCTCTGCCACTTGTGTCCCTTGAACATCCGCTTCCTGCCCGCGTACAGTCTGTTGCCGATGTCCGCACCAGCGACCTTCTTCTCGCCCAGCTTGCCCGTCCACGACACATGCCGCGCCCACACCGCGTCCTTGTGCGCCTGCGTCGGTCGCACGCTCTTCGGCGTCGCCTGCACGGCGGCCAGCAGCGCCGCCTGGCCCAGCTTCGGCCCCGCAGGCAGCAGGTGCAGCGTGTTCGTCGCTTTGGCCGCTTTGACCAGCTCGGCCTGCCGCCGCCGCGAGTATCGCGGCGGCGCCCACCGCCCGGTGTCGGGGTTCTTGTGCGGGACGAACGGGTTCGGGACCTTCACCGCCGTCGCCTTGGTGAGCGTTTTGGGCTTCGTTTCTTGTAGCGCGGCGCCGATCTCGCGTATGCGAAAGTGTTTGACGAGGCGGAGGGCCATGATGGTGGCGGCGACGAGAGCACCGTGACACACAAAGACGGTCGTCGAGGATGAGCTACTCTTTAGCGCTTCAACTTTGGCTCTAGATTGGGCGCTTTGTCGCGATTACGTGCATGGTTTGAGTCATTGGGGGCTTGTTATCGAGGAGGTGAGAGCCCCCCAGGCGCAGTTCATAGTATCAGTATTGTATGGTTTCCGAGAGCCGAACACTGCATCATGGACCCTGGGACCTGGGTGGACGGTGCTAGAAACATGGGACTGCTGTGACGCAAGAATGACATGCATGGGCATCCCATCCGAGTCACTGTTTACCTCCTCAAGAGCGATAGGCTGAGAGCAGATTGAAGTCGGAATTCTATCCTCTACTTATCAGCAACAGCACGCGGATGGCGTTAAGAACTTCAATGTGTTATCTTGTGTAGTTCAGTCTACATGAAAGCGCAGACACCGCAGCACCCATCGAAGTCTCCGTCTAGAGCTTCATCAGATACGTGAATTTCGAGCCGCTTACCGGCTAGAGCTCTTGAAAGCCTCAAGCTGTACGTACATATTTAAGGTTGATATCAGAAGATAGTATGACACAGCGAGTAAGATCTAACTCAATAACTTCCGATAGTAGAGCTTCGAGTTATGCAGTGCAAGGTCTCTAGGCTCCTCGTTTGAAAACCTGCAATCTTCGGTTAATGCAAGGACGACTGAGGGGTGTACATGTCTTACGTGTGGCCAATCTCCTTCTCACGTATTGCCTTGACATCGGCGAACATCTTGTTAAATTTTTCATCCGTTATCTGGCCGTTCACAAGTTCCTCAGGACGGCGATTGTTGACCAGATACTTGAGCCAGTCAAACCAGGTAAGAGCAATCGCGGTAGTCATCACGCTAGGAAGACTTTTGTACAAGTTTGCGCAAATGTCGAAACTTTCTGCGGATTCGCAGTGCCAGCGGGCGGACAGTGGTTCGCCGCTCGGGTCACAGCGCAGGACAATCGTTGATGGATTGCTTGCTGCGCCGGTAGAGGTCTCCCTCCAAAGCAGATCGGTCGGGAATTCTTCTGTGACTTCTTGAATAGTCATAACCTCGCCCCTTCCAAGCTACCCGTTGGTTATTAGCCGAACTAAATGTACGTTACCAACACGAACCTGGAATGAGTCGGTACTTCCACGGAGGTTGAAATTCGGGACAGCCCAGATGACCATACTATTTCAAAGGTCAGATATGAACACGCGAAAGATGACTCTCTCTTCTTCACCAATGAGTCTCGGCACGCTCTGGGTACTTCCCAAGATCCACACCGGCAAGCGTCATCCTCGAAAGAGGCCTCCACCAACGCATGAACCACTTGCTGAAAGCCTCGTCGAACATTATATCCACTGTACGGTTGTACACTTCTACAGGGTTGGTAGGGTCTCGTAGAGGAGGAACAATATCTGCGTAGGCGACACAGTAACGTTTATGCGTCTTCCACTGCTTGACCTGGCACTCCTTCGACTGTGACACAATTCTTCAGTACCTGGGCAAATGAATAAGCATGAAAACATACGCAATAAATGGCTTGCCTAGACATATACTCATTCAGATACTGCTCACTTCGATGACCGACTCGGAACTACTCGCCTGCATTTTCCGCAGCATTTGGCCTGGTTCGCAGGAACTGTTTTGGTGCAGACGAGACAAACTCGTAGTCCCATCGCTTATCAAACGGGTTACGTGTATTATTGCTGTCCTATAGGCACAGATAGAAGGAGAAAAACAGAGTGGACAACCCGAGCGAAACCATCACTGCAGCGCTTCTTGGCCACATCAATATCGGGTGAGGTCATCTCTTACGGGGATCTCAGATTCATTGGCCCGGCAATGGCCGAGTGAGCCCCGACGTCTTCCAAGCTCGGAATGCCCGTCTGCGAGCCATGCGAATATCATGCGAGCCCAGTCGCCACAGTTCTCGTACCGTATTTTATCGATGCCTTATATCTTCTGTCTGAATCTTTTGAATATTTTCTCACTTCGTAGATAGTTTCACACTGGGCCCCCATTCGATAATCATCTACCGCGCACGGCACTGCGGTTACTGCTTGGTTACTGCAAAATAATCACCAATCCTACAGCTAACTGTAGACATTAAAAACAGGTACGAGATTGTAACGGCTTGACCGTTACACGGCCATTTTAGCACGCCTACGGGCAAGGTCTCGACTCGTAGTACATAC
>KN840535.1:24257-37609 GCA_000832265.1 Phlebiopsis gigantea 11061_1 CR5-6
TCGACGTCCGACTCGACCCCTCGCGTCTCCCGTCTCATCCCGCTCTCGACGCGCCCGTTACAGAGATCCATCGCTAGCTCCCCAACATTCTGATACTTGGTCTAGGTACTCCTGTGCTGTGCGATGACGGCTGATACCGGCCGGTCTGGCATACCTGTCATTCTACAGATCGTACTCCCACGGAGTCATGTCAACTACTATGCACTATATACACGGACGTTTTCATTACCCCCCGTGTGCTAACCATCAAGAAGAGTTACGCCCAAATTAGTCATCTCACGTAGTATGTGAGCGTCGCCCCCCCCCCCAATCCAGCCAGAAGCACCCGCTGGAATGCTACAGATCTGTCCTCCGCGCATGATGTGTAGACGGGACCTCGGCTCTCGATCAGGTTCATCTGACTGAACTTCGGCCCTAGATGTTAGATCCGTAGTGCCAAAGCCTGTGCTACAAACGTTCGGCAGCCTAGCTAGCGTACAAGCATACCCTCGACTTTCTCAGAGCGTCGAGGCTTATACAGTGTTAATCCCAGTGAAAGAGCCTACTAAATGGGCGATAGACAACAGCATGACACTCAACAGGTAGTCTCCACCGTTTGGACAACTGGGCGCTGATACCCAAAGGACTTATCTCGTGAAAGCGGCAATGTAGACGTTATATGCCACAGCCACACAGCCGAGCGGTACATACTGTGATAGAACTCTCACCCCGCTTGATGATCAGATTATTTTAACACACAGAAGACGTTATAGTCTCTTAATGCCCTAAACACGCCCGTCGCGTACTCGCAGATGTCGCAACCACCCCCAGGCAGCCTCTCGCCGCTGGCTGAGCTGCCATCCTTCAACGCTGACCTGACCTTGGGAGCTCTGTATATTGGTGCGCGGGAATTCACCATATATTCCGTGTGACTGTGCTGACAGAGCAAAGGCGCATTGCTGTCTACGTTGTGCGCCACACTATTTGACTGGGCAAGCCCTAACTTGACGATTTCCGAGATAGCCTCGCCGGTATCACTAGTGTACAAACGTACATATACTATCAACATCCCATCTCTGAAAGGACTCCGCCTTGTTTCGGGGAGTAGTAAGTGTTTCTTTCAATGAATGAGTACACCAAAACTTGACTTCAAATTTAGATATCCTTCTTATGGTAAGGCGAACTCGGTTGTGTTATTGCACGCCTGCTTAACATTGATCACGGCTTAGGATATGTGATCTCCTACACGCCGCATTATTTTCCCATTCCGTATATCTGTATGGCGTGACCTTCTACTTGGACCCCGCGGAGCTGGAAGTACCAATATGGTATAACTCTCACCCTTGGGAATGTGGCATGAATTCGACTGACGAATCAACTAGGTCTTTGTCGGTACGTTACTTTGCATGTAAATCAAGTCATATTAATAATTGGGGCAGGCCGACATGATCATAGGGGTGAGCTGCATCGTATAGGCTCTGCTTGCTTCCTAACTACTAAAAGTTCTCAAACGCATCAGTCTGTGAGCATGGTGTTGATGACCTCGTGTGTTTCTTGAGTCATATTGCGAACAGAGTGAAAGCTCATCTTCCGGTTGAATAGCATAATGGTCACTCGGATATGGCGCTGTAAGCTCGCCATGTTCTACGTTGTGTAGATGAATTAACCGAGAAGTGAGGTAGTGAGCAAACGATCGTGGTGGACTGTGGCGTTCATTGTGAGTGAAGATTTCAACTAGATCGTCTGGGGAATGGATTTATCGCTCGCTGTTAGGCCATGGTTATAGTTTTGAACATGTGTACGTCTGTAACTTCGCGCGTGTTTACACGGCGAAGCTAATCGGTGTTGAATTAATAGGTGCATTTGCTACCTCGGCGGGTCAGTATCTGCTCCCCTCGCCTAGAGATATTCGTTATTCATAAAGCTCCAGCTGTCACAGTGTTATCGTGAGTGTCAGTATACCGTGCCGCTATTTGTATCACTGACGATGCCGAGCAGGCAGATTGTATTCACTTACACAGAGTTCCATGAAAAGTACTCCGTATGTGGTAAGTTGACTATTTCTTCATCAGGGCTAACCTCATGATGTAGTGGTTATGGTACGTGTGCTTTGGATCGCGCGCGGTCATCGACTTTTTCGTGGCGGTTATTCTCGGATTCTTACTTTCAAAATATCGAACAAAAATAAGAAGGTTTTCTCGTTCTCGCTTGAGCTCATGTCTTCGAACTTATAATCGTGTGCAGAACGAATAGGATAGTAAATCTTCTTATATTATATTGTGTTAACACGGGTGCTATCACGAGGTGAGTGATGTCTGCTGCGGCTAGTTTCATACTTATTCAGTGCTTATAGCGCGACCTCAATTGCGGTCATTATCACGGTGCGTATTACTATAGTTATCTAGCACTATTTGATAATGACCTCAAACAGTTCGCGACGCTACCAGCATCCTTCATCACATTTTCCTTCACTGTGCTGCTCCCGAAATGTATGTTTCTTTTCTCTCACAAGTACCGCCATCTTATTTTGGTTACCTCGCTAGTCATGCTCAACTCGTTACTGTCTTTATTAAACTCGAGACAGCTGCTGCGCGACAAGGGCAAAGCCGAAGTCGTCTCTATTCACTTATCAAGAATTACCTCGTCGAGTCGCATGCCCAGCACCAGGACTCCAAATGCAATGACAGAACGACGAGTACGTGTGTTTAGCCCCGATTTTCAGGTATTATTTGGCTACTACCCTCTTCTATCACAGATGCGTGAGGAGGACGTACCAAGCGGCTCGCTCGACTCTGAGGTCAAACCAACGTCATCCGGCGCGGTTCTGGTTATTGCATGATAGCCTATCGGCCGTATATACAGCAAAGGGGTGTGGCGTATGTAGCAAGGCGGTGGCATCGCATCAAAATGCTTGAACTCCGAGCTGACTCCTTCGGCTCCTGCGCCTCGTCACTCGAAATATCTTCACCACCACGGTGTCACCTTTTGCATAGTATTTACCGCTCTAGCCGTAGAAATGGGATCTGCGAGCGAAAACTTACAGACTGACTCCTTGCGTCATCAATAATTCGACTCACTGGCATATGCATCTGCGCGTGGTTTCTTTCGGTCCTGCTGAGAAATGAATGTTATACATCATGACGTCTACTACAAAAGCGACAATTGCATCCAATGAAACTACAATACATCCTATTCAAACTATCTAAGCCACTCGTCGTTGTCGTCGTTGCCGTCATCATCTGCACCATATTGAGTCCAGTCGAACCAATCTGAGGTTAGAGATCCCCCGTTGGCTGGCCCATTGCCCTGGTTCCTTCGATTTGCGCTCCTGGCACCTGGCGCGCGTGTCGCGCTTGTCGTGCCTGCCGAGCTCGTCGCTCCGCTAGCAGGCATAGGCACACTTCCTGTGTGCGTTGTAGCCGAGGGAGTGGCTTGAAACGAACGCGGTGCAGGATGGGAGGAACCTGAAGGAGGGGCGTTCACTGTTGTGACCCGTCTCCTTGTCGCGGACCCTCCGGTAGGAGGCGGTCCGTCTCTCCTTCCTGCCTCATCTTGACCGCTGATGCTGGAAGGGGGTCTTGCAGTACGTACACGCGGGTTTGAAGTCCTCCCGTTACTTCCATTGTTTGTTGACGTTCTAGCCGTCGGACCATGTCCATTTCCTCGCATCCACAATGCAAAGGTGCGACGCTCCCGCGCGTTTTCAACGGGAGTGCGACACATTGGGCATGTGCGTGCCGTCTTGAGCCATTGAATAAGACACGGTTTGTGGAACCAATGCGAGCAGGTAGGGAGACGGAGGACTGGTTCATTCTGTTCGTACTGTAGATGCATTAATACCACAGAATTCTTTGCGCCTGGCCACAGGGGAGACTCACATCTTCGAAGCAGATAGGACAACGCTCTTCTGACTCCCCAGGTGTAGCCCATTCCCCGTAGGTACCACCTGGTAAGTTGTTGATGACTGTCTCGGAGGTCCCCCTGCCACTGGATCGGATATCGTCACTCATCGAATGAAGTAGGTGTTGGTAGTGCTCAGTGATTTCCTACCAAGTGTTAGTTAAATGAAAGAAACAAGTATAACAAGCAAGACTCACAAAACCGCTACCTCTCCGTGATGGTTCGAGTCCACCTGACGACCTTGGCAGCCACATGTTGCCTCGCCGCTCCAGAGCTTGTTCATACATGCGTTCTCGTGCGACGCGAGCCGTTCCACTAGAAGAGGGGAGGCCACCCCAAGTCTCTGAATCAGTTCTGCGCAAAGGGTGTACCCATGGTCGTGATTCTTGGCCTGATGGTTCGACAAGCAGCCGTTGGATTTCGGCGGAATCTTCGTCGTCCTCGTCCATTATCGTAATCGAGGTAGCGCTTTCTAAACGGGAGTTGGGGATACCGAAGGGGATCGTGTTTACGCCAGAGCCCGGCTGTAGCGGATCGGTAGGTCTCGATACGGGCCTACTTGCATTTGGAGGAGGATTTCCCTGCGATACGGGGGCCGGAGAGAGGTTGCTCGCTCGCAAAAACGGCATCTCGACGCTGTCACCCAAAGGAACACCAAGCCGTATGCGTTCCCTAGCGCGCAACAGCTCCTCACGGCGGCGCTGATTAGCCACGGTACGTGCAAGTGCTGCACGGAACGGGCCATCGTGGTATGCATCAAGATTAATCTCTCGGCGTGCTGCTGCTGGCCGCGTAGACGCGCTGGTAGTAGGGCCGGACTGGGTGCGGTGTCGCTCATGGCTTTGGGCCACGACGTGGTCACTGCCTCGAGAATCGGTGCTGTTACTGTTGTCTTGACGAATAGCGCCGTCGGTTGCCATTGAGCCTGACTCTTGGAAAAGCATGCTGACCTCCTCATCGCTGTCGACATCCATCCTCGAGTCCACCGTGGAAGGTTCCGGATTGACAGAACCAGGGACCGCTTGGGAGGACGCGTGTGTGTCATGCCAGGCCCCCCAGGAAGGTATACTAGATGCTCGCTCGAACCATAGAGATGTTGAATCACCCCAGGAAGAGTCCACCTGAGTGCTTGAAGGTGTGTGCTCGCCCTGGGAAGGGTGGCCGATAGTGTTCGTCACAGGAACTGCTGACGGGTTGACGGTTGGAGTCTCTGGCCGTGTGGCTCCCGATGGGTGAGGGCTTGCGCGATGAGTCATCGAAACGGGGGATGTTGACGGTCTTTGTTCGTTGTTTCGGCTGCCAGACGTGCTGTCCGAGCCGATAGACGTGTGCAGAGGGGACGCACGTGCAGGAACGAAAACCGCTATCGAAATAAGCTTAGCATTTTTATGTCAAGTTCACGGGTTAACGTACGAATGTCGAAACTGCTTGTCCCCACTTGCTGCATCGTGCTGGGATCCACGACGGGAATCTCGATGGTGCTCATCTCACCAGTGAAGCGCGCAGGTGAGGATTGCGCTGGCCTCTCCTGAAGCAGCCTCGTCTCGTCGAGAAGTTCATTCTGAAGTTCATGTCTACGCCGTCGCTCCCGAGCCCACCGGTCGTCTGCCGGCGGATCATCAGGCACCCGCCTGGCTACAATTTCATCAATCAATGAAGAGCTGGGTTCAAATACTGGAGTGAAAGTCGCGATACGACGTCTGGATGCGAATGGGAGCGAGAACGGTGAATTGGCCGCTGCATCTGAGTCTCTCCGTTCTTCCCCTTGTCTCCTCTGGCTATCTGGTCAAACGAACGGCCATTTAAAATTACGCTCCAGTAAAGAAGGAGCTTCAACGTACTGGACAGTCCAAGAATCGGCGGTGTGGATTCTTGGGTGGCACCTTGGGTAACTGAGGGACCTTGCGCAGAGGGATCACCAGGCGTAGCTCTAGAGGTCGATGGTGGACGGGACGAGCTTGTCCGTACGATCCGCCGTTCAGCCTCGCGCAACATTTCTGCCAGAAGGGGAAGGATGAAATGGGTTATATATGGGCGTGAAATTTACAGTATAAATGTGCCACTCACGGTCCCACTCATCCATCTCATGCGGCTGACGAGTTGTGCCGGCTGACCGAATGACTATAAGAGGCGGATTAGTTGATAGAGGGTTTGTGCAAGCTGGACCTTCTACGTACAGTCCTCTTCATTGGTTCCAGGCGATAAATGGCTCAGTACCCGGCGCCTGCGATAATCACGCTGAGCACTGGTCGGCGTGTACGACTGCTGGCTGGAATTCGTGCCCTGGTTCGGGTTGTAAGTTACCGTTCTGCTAGCCCCTACAAAATTTGCGGCTGCAATACTTGTACTATCTTCCCTTCTACGAGGCCCGTCTATCATATCCCGCTGGATGTTTCGTCTGAGCTCGTTGACTGCGGCCATCGCTCTGGAGGCAGCAGTGATAGTAGCGTCGGAAGACTGCGCAGAACCCAATAATGTGAGGAGAGAGCCGTCGAGAGCGTTGATCTGTTCGAGGGCTGTCCGTTGCTGCGCGGTGATTTCGGGCCTGTGACTACGCGTGGGGCGCACGCTGGAGGGGCGAATCGGTGCACTTCGCTCAGAGCGTTCCTGAGAGAAGTCAACCATCCGCGGGAAGAGTTCATGGTAGTAACGCGCAGAGCTCCCTGGCCGGCTCAGACTCGGGGTGTTAGCAGGGATTGCGGTAGACGAGGGACGAGACGGGAATGCCACGGATTGAGGAGCCGTGGGTGGCCGCGAGAAGGGATTTGTAGACAGCTGCGTGTTCGTCGAAGCTCGGAGAGAGGGCACAAGGACAGCTGCTGAAGGCTGCGGCGGTGCACTCGTGTTTGCACGCAGGGACGAGGACTCCTGAAAGGGTGGTAGTGGAGCGGGAATGTGTAGGTCAGGCTGTGATGGTGGAGACTGCAGCTGAGAGCGAGACGACGATGTAGCTTGTACTGGCGATGGGTTGCGAGAAGATGCTAAGGAAGGGCCAGCTAAGGGCTCCCCAGTTGCAATTGGCGGCGATGGATGCTCCTGGTTGTTAAACGAAGATGCGACTGGTGCATGCGCCCCTCCAGCCGCTGCTGGCGTAGTGGTGCGTGAAGGCGGAGATGGACTAAGTTGGAAGGGTATGTACGTGAAAGACGAGGGTGGCACTGGCGGGACTAGCGGGCGATGAGGCGAGGTCACGTTTGGAGAAGATAGGGATGTACGAGCAGTCGCGTACGAAGAGAACGAGCTGGAAGAGGATGTTATGTCGCTTGTACGCGTTGTAATCTGTGGCGTTGACTCTCTTTCTCCGGATGAGGTCAAGTCAGGCGCCGCAGAAAAGGATGCTTGTCGCGAAGGCGCTAACGACTCCCCGGCGTTGTTTCTGGATGGCGCTGCTGTAGCAGAGATGCTGGCTCTACTACTCGACGGCTCTGCTGAAGGAGATACGAATGAAGGGTCGGCGAACCATTCCATGAAGTCTGCAGAAAAATCTAAAAAGGTTTCGTGTCCATGCGACAAATAAGACGGCGAGCAAATGGACATACCAGAACTGAGTTGCCCATAATCCAGCGAATTGTTTAGAGGATCTCCAAACTCGCTAGAAGACGCCGTCGGAAAGACAGGCGTTGCAGTCCTGCCTGGTCCGAACCCAGACAGCGGACGGGCCAACGAGTCCAACTGCGTACGTGTGTCTCTGACAGAGGAACTGGGACTGTCTTCTACCTGGCCATCCATCATCGGTCGTGCTAACTGGGATAAATCCCAGTAAGAGTTAGCTATGTCCTGAGATGCGAGATGGTGCGCCCGAGATCGCCTAGAAGGCCGTGAACTTGACGCGCCGTCATGTCCGCGACGGTCATGTCGGTGTCTACTCGCCTGATCGGTGTAGAGGTCAAGCACCTCGTCCATGCGTTGATCGAGTCGGCGATCAGCCTCAGACAACTCTGCTGAGCCGTCTGAGCCGCGGGTTAGCGAAGGCCCGTCTCGCTCAGCCATTCGATCCAGTAGTATCGATCGTAACATGTTAGCGCGTCGACCGCTGGTCTGTCTGCGAGGAGATCCGGATGGGGTCGAGCGATGCTGTGGAGATGAAGAGGATGTGACCGACGAGCTGGAGCTCGAGGGCTCCACCAAAGTCGACCTAGCAGGTAGAGACAAGGTACGTTGTCGTTCGCGCTCACGTTCTTCGATAAGCCTTGCGTGGCGAAGTGCCATAGAACCTGTGCTCCCACCAGAGTCGTTCGACGCACGCGACGACTGCCGACGCGTCTGGGGAGAGGACCAGCCCTCGGCCGCTAGGTCTCGAATGTGACGCATTCTAGCAGCGAGACGTCCCATGGCTTCATCTACGGCAGATTCGCGACCAGCCCCTGATGGGACGCTGACGGCGGGTTCGTCGCTGGGCTGGGATGTTACGGCTTCTAGGTAGTCCACCGTACGGTCCAAATCGCCGAGTAGCGCAATGGGAGATGGCGAGAAAGAACGAGGAGGCACAGGTGCCGTCGACCCTGAAGCCTGTGAACCATGCTCTACTTGTTGATTATCCTGGCTTCCGGATGGGGTGGCTTCACTAGCGACTTGTCCACCGCTGTAATCGGGCCGAGAAGATGGGCCCGTGCTGTAGGTATGCGTTGAAGGATAATTGCTGGCAATGTCGTGTCTTTCCTGTAGTGGCGAGGTGAGGCCCCAGGGAGTTCGGGGTGAGGGGTACGATGCCGATATATTATCCGGGAGCAATGACAGGCGAGCAGCTTCATCTCTTGATTGAAATGAGCCAAACGCTGACCAGTCGGACACAGAAGGATGGTTGGAAGTGTGGCTTTCTTGTCCGTTCGACGACATAGGCGCCGCGCTGGAGGTCTCTGCAGGGCCAGAGCCAGTTCGTAGTACATTTTGCTCAGATTCCGGCAAGACTACAGCCTCGTTGCTGCTGGTTGACAGGTTTGTAGAGGCATCAGCAGACCGGTGTTCCGGGAATAATGTGGCAAACGAGGGCAGGTCGATACGGTTTGCCTGCCTCTCGTTCGACGAATTTGTGCTCATTAGGTTCGTCTCGGTCGCATTTGCAACTGTAGACGCGACAGCGACAACTAAGGGGTCCCGCGTGGTGGATTGCAAAGGTTGGTCATCTGACTCGGTGTCCGAGATCATGATAACTTCACTCGGAGGCCGAGCAGCTCGTTCACCGTGAGAGGCGCCACGACGGTCTTCTTGGGACGAGGGAGATAGCTCGCGCGCGAATAAACGTGGACGTCGCTGAGAATGTCTATGTACGAACGCTCGGCGGGGCGGTGAGCTGCGCGAAGGTGCACGAAGGAGCGCAATGGTGTCTTCGAATGAGGTGTTCTGTGTGGAGGCATCCTGGCCAGTGCGGACAGGTATACTCGACGCTTGAATTGCCGTCCATGAATCTGAGCTGGAGTCGCTGATGTGGCCAGTATTGCTTGAAGTCGATGCAGCACCACTGGGACCAGCTGCAAGGAGCAATGAGCCACACAGGTGGGAGATGGATATGCGACACGCACCAAGTACGATGGGCTGCTCGATATCCCTGCTGCCCTCGAAGCTTGCGCTCCGTGCCCGCTTGCTTCGATCTTGTCGGTCATGGCTGTCCATATCGCTGTGTCTCGGGCTGTTTGAGCTGCCGCCTGTACCCCGGTCACTCGCTCGACGAACTAGAGAGCCTGTGGATTGGGTCGAAGATGAAGATGCCGGGCTCCCGTCGTCCTCATACTCCATCGCCAACTGGCTGAAGGATCGTTTGAGGACTGTGGTCCCAGGGCTCGAGGTGGACCTCTCGTCTGTGGGCCCTGGAGGCTGGCTGTCCGCCATGCGTTAACTCGTGGGTTTTCCGAAAGATTTTATGCAGTAACTTGAGAAACGAAAGTCAGAGAGAATGGTGGTAAGTGAAGGAGTATATATCGCGCCCGAACGTGCACGTCCGACAGAACAAAGGGGGAGAGGCAAGTCCCTAGGCGCTCGCACCTTGCCTCGAACCGCCACCTTGTCGCCACCCTTGACTTTTGTGAAAATCATGTCTGACGATGTCATATCCTTGAATACTCGTGAGGCCACCCGCAAATAACCTAGGCCTTCTCGTATTTCCCTGAACTCGGCACAATTTTAACAACGTTGTTGCCAATGCTGAGGCTAATATACCAGATGACGTATCAAGTCGCAAGGGGAAACATCTCACAATTAGCTGTGAGCAGCAAGTCTACTATGCATTTCTGTGTGTCGACTGATTTGGGGCGAGTCATCGTCAGTTTGAATCCGCATTCGCGAACAGGGAGCTACAGTCGCGTCCAAAACTTCGCCATGAGCTCTGTTCGGAGATAATGCACATGCTTCGCATGTTTTCTAATTCCTGTAAGCCACAGACCTACAATCGTTCATTTGGCTAAGCAAGCTTGAACCGCTCTACGTCAAAAAATCGCTGCTTTCCCCAGTATTCACATGGCTGAATCACAGTGTCTATGGGCGTTCTTGAACTTGAAAGACGATCGTCAGATGACCACGATATCATCTTTTGCAATTCGGGGCCACGTTTCCGTTGTGTGTAGCTGCGGTACCAGCCCATCATAACATTAACTTGTAACCACCACGAGCATGTCTAACGCCTCAGCAGGAAGACCTACGAAAATTCGCACAACGTTGGAAGACTCAGCCTGGTCGTGGTGCAGACGAACATACGACGAGCCATACAAAGTACGCTCTAGAGCCGAGCAATTCATCTCCGAGCCCGGAAAAATCACCTCTAGGCCTTGCATCCTTCCCGTCAAAGATCCTGGAACGCATTGTTCTATATCTGAGCCCTCTGCAAATCGTTAAACTCCGATCGGTTGGTTCACCTTGCATAAGATTGCAGCAACACAGTGTGTCTCATGATGATTTTTCAGATCTGCCTGCGGCTATGTCATGTCATCGATCAACCTGCCGTGGAATTGAATGTGACCTTGCTGGCGTACGCTACGGTCCGACTGGCCAATCTCTGGAGCTCGAAGAGCGTATGGAGGCTATAAAGGCGTGGTGCAAAACAGGCAGAAATCATCCGTGGCAAGGTCAACCTACCGCCGTATCTCTTGTTTATCAAGAGCCTGCTGGAGCATGTGCACTCATGGGCTCGGTGTACGCGGACGTCAACCCTGAGGATGGCAATGGCTTTGCATTCTTGAGCCTCCCGTCTGCGAGCCGGGGACTATCTGAGAAACGTTGGGCTACAAAGGCGCTTCCTGATTGGACAGAGCAGACCATCTTTGATTATACGCAGGATTTCTTCATTCTGCCTCATCGGTAAAATGTTTACAGTACTAGCACAAGTTACAAGGGAGCTCACGCGTTCCGGTAGCATCGAGGGCACGGAACATTGAGCCTGGGATTTTTCTCTTGTACGACGGGTCAGGCGCATCCCAGAGCATCACACCCTACTGTTCACTTGGAGCTGAGTAAATCGATGCCACTAGATGACGACAATTGGAGTTTGCGCGTCGCGGTCTTCGGGCTGTCTGATCGGCTTGACGATTGCGGTGACATTTCTGCCGAGCTGTGGGTACTGGACTGGAGAAGTGGAGACGTTTGACTGGTACGTGTTCGACCGAAGCGCATAGGACCTTGTGGTGCAATTTTTAAATTTTGCAGAATATCTACAACGGCATCCTTCGCCTTCCTCGACGACCGCCGCGTGCTGCTCTTGATCAACGAGTCCTATGCAATTCCCGACCTAGTCGTAGTCGATTGTTGCGAAAACCACACGTCGAACGCGCGTACCAATGCTGAAGCCGTCCTAGACGACCTCGCATCTCTGATTCTGGGACTTCCCTACCTCTCTGAGGACGCCATAGCGGAGTTAATCACGCTCGAATGCAACCCAATCCGCGCCAAATAGTCGAAGGCGAGCTGTTCAAGCAGAACAACACCCCGCCCGTCATATTGGTGGCATACCGCAGCCCTTGGGACTACGACCCAGAGCGCACATTCGACCTGCTCATCCCTGCCCGAGTCACTTCACGCATCGAGGACCGGTCTATTGCGTCTCGCATATCCTTGCTCTAGCCGGAGTGGTGTGCGGAGTGTCGTCAAGTTGACGGACCGGAGCGGGGGACGCTCTTTCCGCTTTCCAGAGTCTGCGGCTCGCGGTACATCATCATCGACAAGGCCAATAATGCAGGCGATAACGATGGAGCTCCCGTAGAGGATATATGCATATACGACTTCGACTTCACCCTCGCCCTTCGCAAGGACATTGTTGCGGGAGATACGGTGGTCGAAGCTGAGCCGACTGTCGTCGACAGCCCGTATGAGCAGGGAGAGCCCAGGGTATGGCTCAGCACTGGAGCTCCTTACCGGAAGGTGAGGACAGGCGTCTTCGTGTGTGGCGAGATCGAGGTGCTCATCGCGGAAGATGGCTTTGTCGCAAGAAAGCAATCTGGAAAAATACGCAAGGTACGTGTGCTCTTAGCGCATTTTGAACTCGTATTTACACCTTTGTTTAGCCTGGGAATCTATACCATCTAATCTGACATAGTGTTTCAAGCACTCTGGCCTTGACTCCGTGATACTGGACGGAATACCCTTTCGTGCTACTGCCACACAGGGCTGACCCGACCTCAAAGGCGCTCTGCTAGTACTGGGCTCATTTCAGTAACGCATAGAGCGCGGCCGGAGATCAATAGCCTACATTTTGGCCCAGAAACGACCGAGAAAGCCGAAAAGAGGCGTTCATTGACCTGTGATTGGACTGGAGCCGGAACGACGTCCTTGGTATCTCCCGACAGCCATCGAGGCCCGTGCAGCGGCTTTCCCCGACTGTCGTCGCTGCAGGCTTTGGTAAACAGAGCAGCGTTGAAATAGCAGCGGTGCACTCACCGAACGGCACGTTAACCCACGGCAGTCAAGTCGTGCACACCCATGGTTGCGTCATGCGACTGTATATCTAGCGCGTGCGTGTACCCGGGTGTCTGTAAGAACGATGGGCTGAGTGGACGCTCAAAATGGGATCAGTGGGCTACATGGAAATTGGATTTTACGAGTCGAGTTTGAATGGTAGTTAGTGCCAGAGCGAGGAAGCCAAACGAGTCCTGTTATAACAAACGAACAGAGGTATACATCAGGACGAAGACGCGCCGAGAAGGACACATCCAACGAGCGACTTGGGCGCGATCGGTCCGACTCCGGGACCATGCTTTGGATTGATCATGTAACCCCCGTTCGTGCTCACAACACAGAGCGCCACGGCCCCGCGAACGTAGTGACAAGTAGCATCAGCCCGATGCACGTCTGAAGCCCCTTCTTCACCCGTCGATACCGCGCCGTCCAAACTCTGGACGACGCTGGGTCCTCAGCTCTTGATGCGCCGAGCTCCGCGTCCGCGAGAGCTGCCGCCGTCTCCCGCCGAGACACGCGAGCGTGCAACACGTCCGCGAGGGCGTCGAGCAGCTGCGATCCGTCGAGGAGTGGCAGCGGAAGTAGGTTGAACAGGA
>KN840535.1:38821-51367 GCA_000832265.1 Phlebiopsis gigantea 11061_1 CR5-6
CCTCTTCGAACAAGTCTCGTTTGCCGAGTGCAGCGACGGGACCAGTTCTCGAGGGTTCAATTGAGAAACCGCCGATTGCCCACAGCATGGTTGAAACCGTCATGTAGACGGCGGCAAGCATCCCTAGCACGCCGCAGACACTTCCGACGTCGTAGAACGCGCGGGCTACGCGCTTCCACAGGGCGTGTCGGGCCTTTGCAAACGACATAGCGAGTCGGTCGTGCGCATCGTTGCATGCAGTAATGTCTAGTTTCAAGTAGATGTGCTTCAACGTGACCTTGACGTTTGCGAAACCTCGCCTCTTGCTGCCGCCGTTTGAGGGTAAGATGCCAGAGGCCGTCTGGCGCGTCCGTGAGAACCTGAAACGATGAAGTGCGTGGATGACCAGCCAGATGAGTAGAAGGGGATATATGAGAGTATTCAAAGCCATCGATCAGCCACAAACTACGCTCAGGCTAGAATCATGGTCGACGTCGGCGAGGGGGCAATTGATGTCACGACTTCCAGGCAGTTGTGTGTGACGGTCACGTCGTGGAGAGTCACATGACGTCACGCACTGCAACCAGTAGGATTCCCACGCCACCTGCTGAAGTACTTATCAGAGCAGATACGCACCTGGCCTCGGCTTTAGACATCTATCTGATGTCTACTATCACTCTGCACTTGTGATCAAAGGGTGCTCAGCCAGGCGCATTTTACCGGCCTGGACGCCAGAGCTCGAGATATGGCACTCACTATCCTTCCCAGGCTCCCAGCTGGCCAGAGCTGGGGAACCGTAGAGGGGAAATTCATCGCTCCCATTCGAGGGTCTGCCGCATTTGACGCAGATCGAAAAATTGCGGTGGGCCTGAAAGTCTGGGTGATTGGTCAAGTCATCGGCCAGAGGAGAATTAGAAGACACGCGGCTGTGGTTGTTCGAAAGGTGACACCCTCCAGGCGCCTCTGTGATGTTCGCGAAATCTGCGACGACCCTTCGGTTCACGAATCGTGTGTTGTGTATGTGTAGTTGGCAAGAACAAAGTATCGCGATCCGGTCGTTGATGGCGTCTCACCCAGTCGCACGCGTCTGTGAGGCAGCGCAGTGAACGGCTTCCACGGCCAACAAATGGAAGAGGATACTACAAAAATCATCTAGCACGCACTATTCTACCTAAACAAGCCCGGAATCACAGAAAGAACATCATTGTTCCTTTTTCTCGGCGGTCTCTGTTATCCGCCTGTGCTCGCGCCGCTCCCGGCCGCGGACGATCATCGCCTTTGGCTCCATATCCGCAAACAGCCACTTGCACACTATCTCGATCAGGTAGCAGCCCGCAAAGTCGACGGCCATGGTGGTCGTGAGCTTGACCATGAACTGCGCAGGCATGTCAGAACAGGGCGGAACACCGGGCGCGGCGCAGGGGCTTACGAGCTTCTCCATCTCCACGATCTGCAGCCACCTGTTCATCTCCGGCATAAAGTCTGTGGCACCCGAGAACGCGACGGCGCTGGCGCCGACAAGGCCCCAGAAGAGCGCAGAGTTCTCGCGAATGCCCTCACGGAAGGGACGGCCCTGTGATCGCGTTCAGTGGCGCGCGGTAGGGCGCAGGACGAGCCCAAGACGTACCTGGAAGTTGATAGCGAACGTAGACACCTGCTGGGACAGACCCAGAAGGTAGATGGCAGTGTTGAGCAGGTTGGGCTCGAATTTCGCCTCGAGGTCGATGACACCGCGTCTGGACCCTTGGTTAGATTTTTTATCCACAAAGACTGATGCAATAGCTTACTCTTCGTACGTGCGCGAGAGCGCAGTAATATAGACAAGTGATGCGATATGAAGGGCGAACTGGAATAGAACCGACAGCAGCACGTAGAGGTTGAAGATGTTGCCGAGCGGACGCTCCCTCGAGAGCTTCTCAACAGGCTGCGAAGAAGAGGAGGTCAATTTCGAGCAGCGTACCATTTCAGAGTGCTCACCTTCGCGCGTGAAATGCACAGGAAGCACACCGACATGAGCATACCAGTGATGGTGACCTGGTAGTCACCAAATTTGATGCCGTCCAGATACTGCACACTCAGACTGTACGCCGTGATGAGACAGTTCAGCGCGAGGATCTTGTACATCTGTATCGTCGCGACGAGCGTGCAGCGACCCTGTCGGATGATATGTGTGACTACATCTCAGGTGAGCGACAGCCTTGGTAGACGTTGATCTGCACGTACTCGCAGAGACGTTGGACAGTTTCGAGGTGAACGGAGCCGCGCACGACGCGTCGCCGAGCTTGATCTTCGGTACATCTTCATCCTCGTCCATCTCGGCCAGCTTGTCCGTGATCGTGCCCAAATCAAACTGTCAAAAATGATTAGTCCTCGATCCTCGAGGGCCGAGTGTGAGGACAGCACACCTTCTCCAAAGGGTTCCGCTTCCTCGCCTCCTTCAGGTCCGTGGCGGCGCGTTGCTGCGCCTCGACGACGTTCGGGTAGAAATGCGCGAGAGCAGGCGGGACCGGCGGCGGCGGCTGGTTGAAGCGCGCCGAGATCTTGAGCTGGCTCTCGTACACCTTCTTGAGACGCTCCAGCCTCTGGTGCTCTGCGATCTTCTGGAGGTCCTCGGGCGTGCCGTCGAGCAGCGCAACGCCGATGTGTGCCTGCTTCAGCGCGCCGACGTCGTTCGTGCCGTCGCCCGCCATGAGCGTCGTGTACCCGAGCGATTTGAGGGAGGTGAGGATGTACTCCTTTTGCGCGGGCGACACGCGCGCATATACCCATGTGTGCTGTACCAGGGCTTCCCAGGAGGGACGACCCTCAAACTGTTTCAAGGCAGCACCTGTCATGCAAATGTCGTACTCGTCGAGGAGAGACTGGTCCACCGGGTCTTCAGGGTTGACGGAAATAACCTTCGATTCATCTACTGTTCTCCACACCAGGTCTGTGTTCGTTGTATGAGCTCACGACAGGGCAGAGTGCAGGAGCCTGACAAACCTGCATCCGATGTCGGGTTCTCCCGAACATCGAGGATGAGAACATCACGGTCGACGATTTCGACATCCTTGGCGACGTGCACAGCCGTCAGCGGGTTATCGCCAGTTATCATGATGCACTGCACAACAAGAATGAGCACAGCGCTGGCGCGATCGACATGAAGAGCCTACACGGTGAGAAGAGTCATTGAGCATCTTGAGCGTTTCAACCGCATCGGCCTTGAGGGGACAGTGGAACACGAGGAAGCCCACGAACGTCAACGCGCTCTCAATCTTGTCTCTGGAGAGTTTGTTGATCTGCCCACGCATATCAGCCCCGCTCCCCCCACGGACCCGAACTGCCACCGACCTTGTCTGCCGACATGCTGTCCATCTCGCGGAAGCCGAGTGCAAGCACGCGGCTGCCGCGGCGCGTGTAGTACTTGTACGTCTCATCGTACGTCTCGGGGATGTGCGACAGCATGCCGCGGATCGTCTCCGGCGCGCCCTTGACCGCGACGACGAGCCGCCCGCTCGGGAGGCTGCAGACCGTCGACATGCGCTTCAGCGCGGACGAGAACTGGAAGCGGCGGCGGATCGAGAGGGTCGTGCGGTGCGGGGTCGCGGTGTCGCCGGGGGTGATGTGGTCGCCTGTGCAGAATGGTCAGCGGGGAGCACGCGACGCTGGACGTGTGTGGCCGACCTTTGCCCAACTGCCAGCTCAGAGCGTCGAGAGTCGTCTTCTCCATTGGGTCGCCGACGATCGTCCCGTCGTCGAGCCTTACCAGGGCGTGGGCTGCGGCAAGGCACAGCGTGGTCTCGCGAGACGCTTCCTTGACGTCGACGAGCTTCTTGCTATCGCTAGCACTGCAAGGCCGCATGAGTGAAAGGGCAAGGAAACTAGGCCGTCAGTGGACGTACTCAACGCCGGCGACACCCTCGAGGACCAGGTTTTCCGCCGTGATGGTGCCCGTCTTGTCAAAGCAACAAACATCGACACGACCGGCGTATGGGATCCTGAACGGTTCCGTGCAGAAAATGGCTACCAATGAGGGAGTCAGAATTGTACGACGTGCCTTCCTTGTGTACCGTACCGTATTTGGACAGTGCAACCAAGGAGGCATTGACGGCAAGAGACAATTCCATGGGGAGCTCCGGGGGAACGACGCTCGTGATGATGAGCACGCAGTCCAGCAGCAGCTTTCCCTTCTTCATCTCCCGCTCGATACCTGGAGCGCGCGCGTCTCAGTACCGAGCAGCCACGGACAGTGCCGACATACACACCTTTGACCCAGACGTACCAGCTCGCGGCGATCGCAAAGATGAGCATGAAGCCGATGAACAGGAAGGACTCCAGGTTGTTCGCAGACACGCGCTCGGTCGAGAAGATCATCGTCCGCACGAGCTGGCCCTGCGCCGTCCCGAACCCGGTGCGGAGGACGACGCCGAGGCAGCCGCCATCGGGGGTGTCGCCTGCCAGAACGTGAGCTCCCGCCCCGCTGAGCCGTGTGGGTGCTCACCGCTGCTGCGCGCCTGGAGGACCTTGGTGCCGCTGAAGAGCATCTGGTTCTTGTGTGCGACGTCGACGTCGAGGTGTTCCGAGCCCTCGAGCAGCTCGATGGACTCCTTGAGCAGCGGGGTGGACTCTCCGGACAGCATGGCCTCGTTCACGATGCAGCTGCCGTGGACGAGCAAGATGTCCGCCGGGACGGTCGTCTCGGTCTGCTGGTGGACTGCGGCGGGCGAGCGTCAGCAGGCAGACACGGGTGCGGTGCAGGCGGGCGTACCGACGGAGACGACGTCGCCCGGGAGCAGCTCGTCGGTCTGGAGGGTCGCCCACTGGCCGTCGCGCTTGCATTGGATGGGGAACGGCGCGACGGCCATGGTCCTAAACTCCGTGAGCGTACGCAGGCGCTGCACACAAGGATGAGCAACCGCCCGGGAGCCGCACGGACGGGCGCTCACCTGCCAGACGACGGTGCACTCGAAGACGATGAGCATGAAGAGCGTAAAGAGGCTGTAGTACCAGTACTCGTCGAGGCACCACAGCGCGACGCAGAACACCTGGAAGACAAAGAACGGCGCGGTCGCGTGCTCGGAGAAGAGCGCGGAGAACGACGGGATCGGGATGTTGAACTCGTTGCGGCCGTACAGCGTCTGCAGGCCCGGCACGTCCGCGCCCGCGAGGCCGCGCGGCGCGTGGTACGCCGCGAGCGGCGGGCGCGCAGACGACGGGTACGGCAGGTTCACGAACACGGGCGGCGCGGCGGACTTGAGGACGTACGTGTCGCGCTGGTAGCTGAACGTGTACGTGCGCGGGTCGGCGGGGTCGCGCTTGTCGATGGGCACGATGCCGCCGACGCCGCGGTGCGCGGCGGGGATGAGCCGGATGCAGTCCGCGTCCGCGAGCGACGCCGCCTGCGCCGCGTCGTCAGCTGCGCGCGCTGCAACGGCGGCGGCGGGGCACGCACCTTGCGGGTCTCGACCCACGCCTTTGCGCCGGTGCTCCACTTGGTGACGAGGAAGCTGAGGGCGTGGCCGGCGCCGAGCGCGACGCAGGCGAGGAACGTCCACTCCTCGCTCTTGATCCAGTCGTCGTAGCGGACGTAGTAGGCGTAGGCGAACAGCGGGTAGAGCGAGAGGAAGGGGACGGTGTAGAGGTACGTGTACCACGGCAGCGCCCTGTGCAGGGTCGCCCCCGCGATTTCGTTGAACTCGACCTTGACGGAGGCCCTAGCCACGACAGCTCAGAATAAGCCCGGGGACAGAGTGTGCGCTCTTACATGTCGGGCGACGCAGCGGCGAAGCTGGCCTAGGTGTCGCAGGTCCGTGGACCAAGCAGCGAGCGAGTGACGACGACGGTGGCGTGCTCGCCGAGTGTGCAGCAGTGCTCGACGTCGAGGGCGGGGTCAAGCTCTGGGTGGACGAGGGTTTTGAGAAGGTGGACGCGGCTCGGGCTCGGCACTCACGCGACGTGGCAATTCTTTTTCCACGCCTCCCGCGCTTGCCTTGTACGCCAAAAACAGTCCTACGCACATAATCCTGTGTATCATTTCTGAGCCTCAAAATCTATGAACCAGTGTATCGCGCATATTTCGGAGTATTTTGCGGGAGTCCGAGCTATCCTACAGACGCATAATTGCTACACGATGCCCTCAGACCAACTGCACTACTTTTTCGACCGTACCGGATGTCACACGTCACAGGCCCAAGCAACTCACAGGAGGTCTATACGTTCAAAGGTTTTGCGCCCACGGCGCATGGATATTAATGACTTGAACAAGTGTACAAGCATACTACACATTTTCCAAGAATTATGGATAGGACGGGGCCGAAATTACCAGCCACTTCGTTGACGTCCATGAAGTACAGCGAGCGCCAGCGTATGATCACTCCCAATGGCCTCCGGCTTTCAAGTGTCCTCTGGAAGATACCCATGCCGCTGAAAATGCTAATTTTCATACATGCCTGAGGCTCTCGAAGGCCTGGTAGACGAGGCTCCTTGTCACAGTAAGTGGGGCATCCGGAGGATGTCACACATCACAGCAGCCGCTGCGGTAAGTTTGTGTCACGGTCACAAGCCCATCCGGTACGGAGTACATACTAGGCGTTCTTTGCACACCCAGAGAAAAGATTCGGCGAGCATAGCAAGTACTGTTCTCGTCTAGCCCTGTCTGGTGCTGTAGGTATATGGGAGCACACTCGGCTTCGCCGACTGAAATCAACGAGGGCTTTATTCGAGGTACAGCTACAGAAAACAAGTGGTCCCAGATCCCCAGTACTCGATACAATTCCACAATTACACACGTCCCGCGAAAACAAACATCTACACCGCAGAATACTGCACGGCAACATGAGCACCGCGCCAGCAGCACGCCGGGCACCACGCACCTGGAGCGTCATCGACGCAGGCCACGGCCCGACGCCGCCCCTCACGTTCACGTACACCGCCACGGGCAGCGCGGGCGTCGCGCCCTCCGCGAGGCTGCGCAGCAAGGTCAGCCCGGGGACGCACGCAGCGGCGCGCAACGCACCTGTGCATCTGGCCCGACGCGCCCGGCGCGCGCTGGACGTTCGGGAGGGCGAGGATGCTGCGCAGGAGCGCGGGGACGGTCTGCGCACGGGGCGTCAGGACGCGCGCGCGTACAGGGGACAGGGGGTACTCACCGCGTCGAGGAACCGCGGGTCCATCATCCTGCAGCGCCCCGTCAGCAATCACAGAAGGCGGGAGGACGAGCAGCGTGCGCACCCGTGGGCGACGCCCGTGTCGTTCACCGCGGCGAGCTCCCCGCGCAGCGCCTCCGCGTCGCACAGCTCGCCGCCCGCGAGCGCCGCGCGCAGCGGCCCGNGGCCCGCCCTGCGCGAGCACGCGGTCGAGCACGCGCGCGACGGTGCGCGCATACAGCGCGGCGGTCGCCGCGAGCTCGCCGACGAAGCCGATCGCCGCCGCGCGCTGGTCGGGCGCGTTGCGCAGCGTGTCGAGAAAGTCGAGGAAGCCCTCGTCGTCGGGCACCTCGCACGGCGCGTCGCTGTCCATGAAGAAGTCGGGCGACGCAGGCGACGTCGGCGAGGCCGCGCCGCCGCCCGGCAGTGTGATCTTTGGCAGCGTCTCGAGCGCGCGGAACGCGATGCGCGTGATGAGGTCGCTGCGCGTCGCGTGCACCATCGCGCTGCCCGCATCGATATGCTCGATGATGCTCTGCGCAAACTTTGCGGTCCGCGCGCGCAGCGAGAACTCGTCCTCCGGCGCGGTGTTGATGTACACGTAGTCGGCGAGGTCGGCGAAGGCCTCAAAGTACTTTTCCGGGTGGTAGCCGCGGTGGTGGTGGTGCTCCAGGTCGCGCTCCTGCACCCGCGGCTTGATCTAACACGCCGGTCAGCACGCCCCGCCCATTCGCACGTCGAGGACGTACCAGCGCCGCGATCCAGTACACAGGCACCATATTGATCACATCGCGCACGACGTCGACGTACTTGACCTCCCCGCCGAGCGACTCCTTGCGGATCTGCGCGTCCGCAAAGCGCGCAAACGACTGGCGGTGCGTCGCCAGCGCAGCGTCGCCGAGCACAAGCCGTTCGAGCTGCACACCCCGCCGTCAGCCCTGCGCCTGTCCGCATGCCGCGCACTGCACTCACCGTATCGACCGCGTACCCGTCGTGCCCAGCGATCTCCCCGATGCGCGCCATGTACCCCTCCTCGGAGCGCGGGAAGTCGCGGTCTGTGCGCACCTCTGCGGGTGTCGGCCGGTCCCACGTGTACTTTTTGACGAGCGCACCGTCGCGCGCCGCCATCGTGCCCTGGAAGCGCGCCGGCACGAGGAACGGGAAGTGCGCGTACGCCGAGCGCGCACCGTAGTGGCCCGGCAGCGTGCGGAAGAGCAGCTTCGTGAGCAGCCCGCCGTACGAGCCGTCGTCCGTGTCGAACTGCACGTCCGCGTAGCCCCAAGACGTTAGGTTCTGCGCTGCGGGCGTGGGGTCAGTGCGCGCGCCCGCGGGAGGGACATCGGGGGACGTACGCGTGAGCTCAGTCGTCATGAAGCGGTCTCCGCGCGAGAGGCATACGGCGTCAGAGATGATGGCGCGCGAGAGCGTGTAGCCGGGGCAAAGGCCGGCGCCGGGACCAGGTTCCTTGGCCTCCTCGGCCTGCATGCCGACGTACAGCTCGAGGTTCTCGATGTCGTGGTAGAGCATGCGCGCAGCGTTCTGCGCGAGCGGTCAACACTGCCGTCTCAACACGAGCCAAAGGTGCTCACGGCGACCGACTCGTCGGGATTCCACTCGGAAAAGTTGGCATACGCTGTGCAATAGATCAGGGAAAATCAAGACAGCAGAGGTAGACGACGACCTACGCTTCAAGCCCATGAACCGCCGGAACTCATTGAGCGAGCATACGCCCAGCTTCCTCGCCTGTTCGATCGCGAGCAGCTCGACAAACTTCATCGCCTCGGGGACGCCGCGCGCCTTGAACGCGCCCGCGTCCCACTCTGTCGCGTCCTGTATGATCTTGGCGAGGTCGTCTGCGAGGAGCGCGCTCAGCACCGTCCTCTCAGCAAGATGAAGCTTCTCACCATCAGAAAACCGACCCTCTGCGTCACGCTTGAGCCTAGACGCGACCACATTAGCACTGCGCCGACTCGCACCCGCGCCCGCACGCACCCGCCGAACGCCCACGCCTTCGGGTCCGCCGAGTTCATCTTGCTCCGGTAGCTCTTCTTGAGGTCGTCGAGCGTGAGCTGCGCGACGCGCCATCAGCCCGCGCGGTGGATCAACGAGAGGACGCGCACCTTGGCGAGGTCCTTTCCGGGGAACAGCTCTCGGAACTCGTTCTCGACCCACGCCGTGTCCTGCGCCGAGATCGCCGCGTGCCAGCGGTACATGAGGTTGAACTCGATGGACACGACGTTGCCCTCGCCGCGCGGCGCGACCGCGTGGTCCGTGTCGCGGTACGACTGCGCGCGCGGTCAGCTCAGCACGCGGGACAGCGAGAAAGCGACGCACGTCGAGAATCTTGAGCCGCCACGAGTGCCCGTCGCGCACGAGCCCGAGGATTGCGCCGACGTAGTCGCCGAGGATGACCTGCATGAAGAAGCCGCAGTTGACGAGCCGCGCGCGCTGGAAGATCTCCTCGTCCTGCGCGAGCCGCGCCTCGGCGGTGAGCTCGCGCGGGGGGCGGTACGTGCCGCTCTCGTTGATTGCGTAGATCTTGTCCGCCGTGTACTGGAGGACACGCTGAGTAAGGCAGCGGACGACGAGGGGGAAAACGCACGTTGTGGTTCCGGCTGAAGAGCACGAGCAGCGCACACGCAGAGGGCGGCATGAACAGGAGCCTACTGTCCGCGAACACGTCCTCAAAGAGGCGGCCGGTGCCGTCCTTGCCTGCGCGATGGGAAGTCAGCACGCAGAGCAGCCGACATCGCGGCGGACCTACGCCTGACGGTGTCGAACTCCTTGTCCGAGCTGCCATACAAGGGGCTGAGATCGAGGTAGCTGCTCGCCTTGTTGATGGTGGGGTTGTTGTGGTCGGTGTTGAAGATGCTGTGGATGACGAGGTCCGCAAAGGCAAAGAAGAGGCTCGAGACGCCCGCTAGCAGCGAGGTCAGCGATGCGCCTGCAGCCAGGACGAGACATACCGGGGTGAGGCTCGAACTTGTCCCGCTTCAAGAGCATGTCAAATACGAGGCTTGGATCCGGCAGCGAGGAAGCCGGCAGCGGGTGCGTCGAGGACACGGTGCGGGCATAGGGCAGGCCTGCCTTGCCGAGCGAGGGCCAGAGGACGTTGTAGTCCGAGCCGTCGGCGGAGCGGAAGGCGTAGGGGACCTTCTGGAGCGACCTGTTGACGACGTGCTCGTCGGGCAGCGAGAGATAGCCCGCCGGCGGGTGTGGGAGGTCCTTGTACACTGCAGATGAATGCGGTCAGCCAGAGTCGCGGGACGCGGGTGAGTTTGACTTGCAGAGGCCGATGACGATGCTCTCGAGCTTGTGCTCTATGGGGCGATGGGAGTTTTTGGCCATCCATGTGAGGACCTTTTCGAGCTGGGCGGAGGCGTGAGCGGAGATGGACGCGCCGGCGAGCAAGGGGACATACGAGCAGGTGGCGATCGTCCTGGCCCTGGCCGGTCCACGCGTTGCGAAAGTCGTCGTACAAATCAGACTAATGACGTGTGTCAGCCAGGGCGGGCGAGAGCATAGGGGAGACGTACGAGCTCGTGGTAGACGTTGTCGTTGAAGGCGACGACGGTGCCGAGGGGGGTGCGCGGACGCGGGCGGCGGCCGTCTTCGTTGGGCGGGGTGACGTCGAGGGCGTCGGCGCGGAGGGCGCGGGCGTCGTCGATGTCGCGCTTGAGCGCAGAGACGGAGTTTCCCATGGTGGAGACGCGAGGGGGAGGGTATGTGGTGAGCAGGAGGCGAGGGCGGACGGTATTTAACGGGCGTGGACATCGAAGACGTGGGCAGCCTTGGACAGCGGGGGAGGGGAGGGCGAAGGCCCGACGTGATGAATCAATGAACCTAGTCGCGGGGGCTTGACGACGCCGTCAGCGCCGCTCACCGCCGTTCCTGGGGCAGCGCCCCGCATGATGCCACTCCGTGAAGCAGTGCGAGCCCAGATCACCCAGATATATCGCCCTTGTGGCGCGCCCGAAACGGGCGTGATCACGCAGCCGCATAGGAATAAACGCAGAATATCCAGATTACAACAGTACAAGCGTCCGCACCGAGCCCCCCGCCCTACATCACCACGCAGCACGAGTTTTGCTGCGCCCCAGTCAGCACCGGCCCACGCACAGCCAGGCCCACGCACCTTCTTCGCCGTCTTGTAGAACATCTTGCTCTGCGCAGACAGCGCGTTCGACCGGTCGACGAGGTCGTTCAGCTTCTCCCCGCGCTCCAGCACGCTCTCGATCGTCTTGTGCTGTCCGCCCGTCAGCCGCCGCCTGCCCAGCGTCCGCGCGCTCACGCACCAGCACAATCTTCGTCTCGTCCAGCTCCTGCTGCACCCGCATGATCGCGTCCGCCTGCCGCGGGTCCTGGTACTTGGCCAGGTACGTGTTCAGCTCGCCGAACGCGATCGCCCCCGGGTTCCCGAACGCCGTCTGCGGCACCTTCGCCGTAAAGTCGTCCAGCACCTTGGTCAGCAGCGAGAACGCCGGCCGCACCGGGTACTCGTGGTCCGCGATGATCACCGCTGCCCCGCCGTCAGCGCACGCACAGCCCACAACGAAAGGGGGGCCCACCCGCCAGCTGCTCCGCGCCGCCGCGGTTGTACACGTGCGCCGTGTACGTGTTCTCCTGCACGCTCTGCCGCTGCCCCGCCGGCGTCCGCTCCGCGATCGTCTTTGAGAAAAACGTCAGGAACTCGCCCACCGAGCCCCGCTGGTAGAACGAGAACGACGACAGGTCCGACGCGCTGCTCAGGATCGTCGACGTCTGGTGCGGAGGCGCAAGCACCACCGAGATTGCGAATATCTTCATGCTCTAGCTCGCTGTCGGTCTTTCGCGCAGGTGTTCGAGGTGGAGGAGCGAGGTAAAGCAGCAATCACAGCACACAGTGCAGCGCACCACCAGCACCGCGTCACGTCGTGACCACATGATGCGTGACGGTTCCGCGTGACGGTCACCGCGTCCAGCCCTCCACACTCCGACGCGAGCCTGAATATATGGCTTATCTTGCTCTCATATATTCCCTGCTGATCATCTGGCTGCTCATTCACGCATCTCATCGTTTCTGGCCCTCACGGACGCACCGCACGGCCTCTGGCATCTTGCCCTCGCACGGCGGCAGCAAGAGGCGAGGTTTCGCAAACGTCAAGGTCACGTTGAAGCACGTCTACTTGAAACTAGACACTGCTGCATGCAACGATGCGCACGACCGACTCGCTATGTCGTTTGCAAAGGCCCGACACGCCCTGTGGAAGCGCGTAGCCCGCGCGTTCTACGACGTCGGAAGTGTCTGCGGCGTGCTAGGGATGCTTGCCGCCGTCTACATGACGGTTTCAACCATGCTGTGGGCAATCGGCGGGTTCTCAATTGAACCCTCGAGAACTGGTCCTGGCGCTGCACTCGGCAAACGAGACTTGTTCGAAGAGGACCTGCACACCCTGAGCACACC
>KN840535.1:52530-66641 GCA_000832265.1 Phlebiopsis gigantea 11061_1 CR5-6
CTCTTCCTGTTCAACCTGCTCCCGCTTCCGTTCCTCGACGGATCGCAGCTGCTCGACGCCCTCGCGGACGTGCTGCACGCGCGCGTGTCTCGGCGGGAGACCGCGGCCGACGCGGAGCTCGGCGCATCTGTGGCTCTGGCTTCTCCCAGACTTTGGACGGTGCAGTACGGACGGCTGAAGAAGGGGATCCAGACGTCCGTCGGGCTGATGCTGCTTGTTGCTGCGTGCGCGGCGCTGGGGCGCGCTGTGCTGTGAACGCGGCTCGATCTTGTGTTCGTGCCAGTGCGAGTGTGGGCGCAGTCGTTCGTTGCCTTTGATGATGCTGGCTGCGGACCTCGCCTGTGCTGGCAACGCGGCGAGGCGCGCCGTGCGAGGTCGTTCGTTTCTGACATCCATGAGCACACGACGCAGACCTGTCCGCTAGTTGCCTTCAAGCTGCTTTTGGGTGAGTACCGGGATTCCATTCGCAGCCATGTAGTTGATGGCGATGGGACGACAGAAGTACCGACGAAAACGACTTTGCTGAAATCAAAGTGGACTGCAGCCGACCTGCTGTGGAAGTCTGGAGACACAAAGCAACTTGTGCGTGCGCTCGAGGAATCACAAATCAATGTTCGTAGTTCTCTCGGCGAGATGCTATGTCGCGTATCTGCTGGCATGTAAGCACTTGCCTTCTGCATCTCGACGTGTGACACTCCGCTCATCATGCCCCTCGTCAGATTGGGCGACAGCCCACGCATCCTTGGGGATGTCGCAACAGAGGGAGAACAACTCGTTCTGGCTGCACTCTGTGACAAATACACCGATGCATTCGAGCATGCGTTGCTCGAACATGCGAGGTCGCGGGCCGCGGAGACCGTGTTCTCGAATAACATCACTTCTTTGACCCCCTTCCCGTACGCCTTTCTGTTTCCCTGCGTTGCGCTGACCGGCTCGTAGGACCGCCGCACAACGCACAGCGATCAAGGCTCTCCGGGAGACGTGTTCTGCCGCCGTAGACATGGACGAACGCACTCTTCCTGCGCACCCAGCAGACCCGTTCAGCGTTGTCTCGATCGGCCTCGCGCGCAGGCGCTGCAGCATCGTGACGCTCCTCACTGCGATACGCAAAGGCGTGTACGAGTACCCCGACGCGCCTGACGTTGTGCCGCCCGGTGTTCGTGCGATTGTGCGGCAGCAGATGTGTGCAGATGCGTTGGGTATGCTTTCAGACCGCCCGGAGATGTGGCTGTGCTGTGAGCCCACTATGTGCTAGCCTGCTCGTCTGAAGATTGACAAGACTGTGATAGGTATCGGATATTGATCTTCAGTCACGATGACGCTATTCCCCCTGCTAGGGGGTCTGCGGTGCATACAATTATCTGAGATTCTCACCGCTCTCGCACATACTTATACTCCAGTGGAGTGAGTCAACCCCAAGTGCGCTCTCGGAACCGGACCGCAGTCAATTGCTAGATACGTGCTTCCCGCAGCTACCTTTTGATGCACAGCTCTTCAAGTCTGTCATAAGAGAGTAGTTCAGCTTCTCTGGCTTTGATTCCCTCCCACTCGCCGCCCAAACTTCATCATTGTGAGATAATCGTCCTCACTCAAACCCAACAGCAGACTCACTGGCAGGTACAGATGTCTACCGTCCAATTGGATGACGCGGATGCGACCGTCCGCGATTTGGTTGTAACGATTCAACTGGCCGTTCGGTGAGTATACCGTCTATATACGTACTTCAGGTCGCTGCGCTTACGACGTATGCAGCCAAGATGTCCATGATCGGGAGGCGCAAGAGACTGCGTGGGAGGCTATCAAGGCTCTGTGGCTCTTGGGAGACACCAAGGACATCATTCCGGCTCTGGTACAATCCCAGGTCAACGAACGTCTCTTCCTGGCTCAGTTCCTTTGTCGCATCTGGGCCAAATAGTGGGTTACACAGCTTCAACCGTATGCTGATTTTTGCTGAAATGCGTCCAGTCTAGGAGAATCCCCCAAAGTCATGGGCAGCTACATCGCAGAGCATGATGAATCGATGATGCGTGCAGGAGGGAAGGATCTGGATCCTCAGCAGCTCAACACGACACGGCTCCTCATTCACTGCGGATGTTTGCATCCTCCCATCGAGGGCCCGCACAAGGACGCTTGGACGGTGCGAGCCTGGAGTCACATCCACAGAGCGCCCCATGACCCGCAGTGGTCGGACCTTCTCCCAAGCCTCGATGCCTCGGATGGCGCATCAAAGCGTATTCAATCAATTGTTCAGGAAGCTCAAGACAGCCAGATGGACCTTGACTGGTTGGTTGCTCATTGCTTATATGCCCTACCTGGGGGCGTAGTAGGTTTTGGGCAGAGCATTGAAGCCCGCGCATTCCTCTTCTGCTATGTTAGCGGTGCTTACGATTTTGGTCGTGATGTCCTCGCCTTCCACTCGCCGTCGACCAGGAGCCACGAACTCCTTCCTACCCTGCATACCCTCCATCCGTACCCTAAAGTCTCTGAGCCGGCCAAAATTGCCAAGTCCACGTTACTTTACATATTTCTCGAGCAGATGTGCCCCATTATTGAATCCTTCCCGTCTCCCCATCTCGTCGCTGCTCCACAGGCTACTATCGCTCCGACTCATAGGGATAGCCGTCCTAGTCAGCTCGAAGGACTGCATCCATTCTGGCTCTTTGCCATCGATCTGTCCCTGCAGGATGGTCGTAAACAGACAAAGGCACTGTGGGAGATGCTGGGGCCGCTTCTGTCGCCTGCGTGTGCTCACTACGAGCACCTGTACTTGCCGTCTCCCCCAGGCCCTTCCACAACCCCGTCGAAGAAACCAATATCTTTGATGGCGATTGTGGCTTCCACAATCGCAGGCAACTGCTTCTATGAAGGTACATCCCGCGACGACGACCCTCTTGCCCCCGCAGACCCTGCCGTAGGTCAGACGACATCCCAGGATCTCCCGGATGCGGTCCAAGCCGTTCCTATCCAAAAGCCTGAACCCAAGGACAAGGTTGGCGATTCAAGTTCTTCTCAGGATCGTGACACGAAGTGGCACCCCGTCTTTAGGCGGACTCATCTTAAGCGAACGCTGTCATTTCGCATCGTGGACGTGGACGTGGTTCTGCGTTCGTGGCCCGACTCCTTCCTTACCAAAGCCTGGGCCGACGCGCTGCCGGGGTTACGGACGGCCCTGGCGCTCAGCATCATTTCTGCTGAGCCTGCAATGTACTCTGGCTGTGTTCGGGAGGCGGCTGGTGCTATGGTGGACGTGTACAGGTGAGATGATAATTCGGGCGTCGTGTGGCAGTTCATATTGCTGACTGGCATCAGATTTGACAACGTTCTCGAGAAGTTGGACCAAGAGCGATTAAGCCTCTTTTGGCTACAGTTCGTTGCTCAATGCGGTGAATACGCCGAAGCATTCCAGGAAGCTATGATCGAACGTACCGACCGCAAGACGGCAGAAAAAATCTTCGCCGTGCTAAATTTACTCGACCCCTTTGCGTACGTATGTTCCGATTGATCAAATCCACTTCATAGATTCTTACTCTGTATGTTTCTTAGTGACGACGAGATCAAACTAAAAGTTGCACCGCTCCAAAAAGTCTACGCCGAAAAGGCCTACACCATGACTCAAAATCTCCCTTCACATCTCATCGACCGTTTCGTGGAGATTTGCATTGAACTTTGTCGAAGAAAAACAGCAATAGCCCAAGCATTGGCAGATGGTAGCTTCGTAACACTCCTCACTGCAATTCAAGATGGCGTTTACGTCTATTCTGAAGAGCAAGATCTGCAGCCGCCAGAGGTTCGCGCAATTGTTCGACAACAGATGTGCAAAGCGGCATTTGCGGTGCTGGCAGATTGCCTTTGAGTTGACTGTTCGTACACTCGCACAATTTTCCGCTTCGTGGCTATCAAATAGCACAAATTCCTGTATTTTACAAGGGAAGTACTACACTATATCATCAACCATCAGTTGTAGACGTCTCGCTAAGCTTTCAAACATAAACGACGCAAGTCTCATGAGAATTGATGTCGGTGTGACCCAGATAGACCTGTTCTAAAGGAACTGAAGCGATCGCAATCTTCCGGACCACTACTGCTAACTCCCCACCAACTCTCCTACGGCCGGTGAGTTCTCCCATCATCCAAATCTCTGGGTCCACGATGCGCACGAGCACAACCTCGCTACTGGCATGGAGTGTACTCTTGAGTCCAGGTAAGGAGAACTCCAGTGGACCATCAATCGTCCCCCACGACTGGGCTGCTCTGAGCGACACTTTGAAATTGGTCTGCCCTTTTCTCGTGCTATTCTGGTTCGGCAACTTCACGGTCTCAACCCGACAATCATAAGCAACGATCGCGCGATGAAAGTAAACGTCTGATGGATGCGTGTAGCCCAGGTCCGGCGCGTATCTGTTTCGATAATCCAAGACGTGCTGAGGGAATAACGGGCTAGGACTACCTCTTGCCTGACGGATGAAGGGGAAAGGGTTGTGGGCCATAGCTTGCGCCCAAGAGGGCCGCCAAGCATCGATTGTCCCCGGCGTTGAGTAGCAGAGAAGGTCGAGACGGTGAGCACCTGTGAGGTCTTCAATCAGAAGAGACCATGCGTCCTCAGTGCCCATGTCCTGGTAGTACAGTGGTAGTCTTGGGCACTGCAATAGATAGCCCAGAGCATGAACCCTATCGACCTCGTACGCGCAGCCGGTGCGGGCTCTGATGGCGGCTAGCAGCGTCACGATGTCGGGTTTCTCGTCCACGATCTTGAGGGTTTCTGAGAGAAGGCGACTGAATCGCTCTCCGTTAGCCTTCCGTTTATCGTAAAATGCTGGCCAGAGTCCACCTAGGAGCCACCTAGTATTGACCTCCTGCAATGTCCAAACACGGTTGAACCAGTGAAGGGCAGAGTTGAAGACTTGGTCACTAATGTCAACGGGTAACCCGAGTCCGTTAGGATAGATGATTGTGGTTTGAGAGGGAGAGTGCCGATAAACATGACCGATGGTAGGAACATCGATCCGCCACTCCTTCCGGCGCTGAAGCTCGTGGGCGGGAGAGTCTAGGTCTTGTTGTCGAAGGCAGAGAATGTCCAGAAAGACATATTCAGCGCCCATGTTCAAGAGCTCGATACGAACGCGGTCCAAAGCGGTGGCATATGGGAGGGGAACGGGCCATTCGTAGCTGTTGATAGGTGTACGCACATATCGGCGATGTTCTTTCGGAAGCCATGAATGAGACACCGCCCAGACGTTGGCTGGTATTTCCCCTTCGTCGCTACCCAGCGCATAAAAGGGGAGGACGCGGTTGCTGTAAAGGTCCCATATTCGCCGCGGAGGGATCTTCGGATTGACCACTCGGTCGCTATCAATGGCCCTCCTACGTAGCTCGAGGTCCTTCGCTTTCCAGGTGTTCATCCGCTCCCGAAAACTTGCCAGGTTCCTGTTCGACGGCCAGACACGGCGTAAATATCCGTGCACTAATCCAATGTTGCATTCGTCGTCAATGAAGTCCTGGAGGCATGCTCTGAGACTTCCCGATTCCAGGTCAGCAGTATCCTGTAGGCCGCGCCGAGTCCCGAAGATGTCGTTCAGCTCATCAAGCAGCTGCGCAACACTTAGGTTCTTGCATGACCTGTCGGCAACCTCGGATGGGAGAGAGTAGGGACTAACGTGGAGGAGTTGGAGAGGAATGTCGGGAAATTTCAACCCTGATTCCTCACGAGGGCGTAAACGATACGCCGTCGGCCGCGTCAGAGACGTAAGGGGGACCGTGAACAGATCCCTGTCCCATCTTCCATCGCTCTTACGTGCCTGGTGCACTTTGTACCATAGGTTGGTCCTGCGTAACTCTGCATCCTCCTGTAACTCTGCGCTCGAGAGTCCCGCAAGGCTTGCTGCGCCACGAATCAACAGGAGAGACTCTACGAGGGGACCCCAAGTTCCTCCCTGGGGTAGTTTTCGACTCTCAGGTAGCGAATCTGACGATTCCGTAAGTTGAATGCCGCGAAGAAAGCGGTCAAACTTGAAAGTTCGACTACTAGTTATTTTGGGCCGCTGTGCGTCTTTAGGCTTGGAAGACATCAGATCACGGTAGGCGCACTTCTATGATGAATATTGTAAATATTCGTACAAGGACAGGGACAGGGACCCGAAGGGTAGTTATCACACTCACCAGCTAGTGATTCGTGCGCAGCTGGCGGCGGGGACGGACTCGGACAAGTAAGTGTACCTGAATTAAATGTAGCTGTGAGTTTGTGACAGCGTGGATAGTCTGTAGTTGTGCTCAGCAGCAAGCGATAAGGAGATGTACAGCTAGACAAAGGCACTAATATGGTGCTAGTATACTGCAAGTCGAACGAAATCACGGCTGTTGACCTGGCGCTTGGACATCGGGCCTTGAAATAAAGTAGTGAGCATCATCGCATCATGACACGACGATAATCTGAACTTCATGGAGATCGTACTTTCGATCTCTTCAGCCAATCACTTATAAATATCGCCCCTGCCATACGGTAGCAAGGTACGAAGTTATGCTACAGCCTTGCCATAATATAAATTTAGTCCAGCCTTACGCGCTCAAACTTGCGCGGAACGCCTTACGTACTGCACTAGCATCGAACACAGAGTCAGGGAAAGCATCTACACCAGGGAATTTTGACCTGTCTACTGACATGAATGCTCTTCAGCCGACCAGCGTAAGTCGCGACTCTGTGTAAAGTATTCTTCGACACCGCTGTGGTACAAGTTCGAGATCAAACTTCTACTTACTCTTGCCTACCACGTGGGATTACGTAATGGCTGATGTTCACTGGCAATTTGAGTGAAACTCGGAGCACGAAGTATGGTATGATGACTTGAGTACACAGGCTGGGAGCCCCGGAATATTTTATGAGTCATCAAACACAAACTAGCGGAGTCGCAGGGACGAGAGATGCCGTCATACGTAGACAACGCAAGAAGAAACATCCTCGCTCGGTTGGCCAAGGGAATGACTGGGAGGGAGCATCACCACTGCGATTTTCCGAACGACTATCGCTGAGTCGGCCGCAACCCTCCTCCGACCTAACAGCTCCCCAATCAGCCCGATGCCGCTGCCAGCGATGCGCACCGCAACGACCTCAGTGCCCACAGTCAGCGTAGTCGCCCCCGACATCGCGATCTCGATGTTCTGCGATGGCGTTCTCCCCGTGACAGACAGCGTGACGTGCGTCTTCCCCGACACGCTCTCGGCCTCCATGCGCTCGACGCGGTATCCGTGGACCACGACCGCGCGGTGGAAGTAGACGTCGGACAGGTGCTTGTAGCCCAGCTTAGCAGAGTACCGGTTCAGGAAACTGAGGTGGTACGGGACCAGGAGCGCGCCGGACAGCTGCGAAGTCAACAGGACGCGGTCGGGTTCCTGGCCCATGACCTGCGCCCACGAGGGCCGCCACGCGTCGATGGTCCCCGGGGCGGCGTAGCTGAGGAGGAGGTGGAGGCGCTGGACGCCGCGGAGGTCCTCGATGAGGAGCGACCAGGCCTCTTCTGCGGGCATTTTCGCGCGGTAGATCGGCATCGTCTCGCACTGGAGGAGGTACCCCAGGGCGGCCACCTGGTCGACAGGCGCGGAGGAGCCCGGGCGCGCCTTGACTGCCGTCAGCAGCTCCAGGATGTCGGGCTCCCCGTCGACGATTTTGAGTGTACCGTGGAGAAGATTCAGCAGGCGCTTGCCATCTGCCTTGGGATCGGCGTTGAACTCTGCCCACAGACCGCCCATGAGCCAGTGCGTGTTGACCTCCTGGAGCGTCCAGACGCGGTTGAACCAGTGGTACTCCGATTCGAACACATTTGGGAGGAGATCGACGGGGCGCCCGAGGCCGTTGAAGTAGATGACGGTAATTTGGCACGGCGAGTGTCGGTAGACGTGGCCCATGGTGGGGACGTCGATGCGCCACTCCCTCTCCCTTCGAAACTCGTTCGCTTGCGACAGTTCGTCCCTCTGTCGGTTGCAGACGATATCCAGGAAAACGTATTCCGCGCCCATGTTCAGCAGCTCGATGCGGACGCGATGCAGAGTCGTGACATAGGGCAGGGCGACGGGCCATTCGCAGCCGTTGACGGGAGTGCGCACGTACTGCCGCTCCGTGCGGTCCACCCATGAGTGCGACACCGCCCACACGTTCTCCGGGATATGCCCATTCCTGAAGCCCAGGGAATACCAAGGAAGGACGCGGTTGCTGTAGAGGTCCCAGACGCGGCGCGGGGGGACTTGAGGCTTCGTCACGCGGTCGGTGTCGAAGGCCGCCCTGCGCAGCGCCATATCCTCGTCCTTCAAGACCGCCAGGTCCTCGCGGAACCTGCTCAGCGCGGCGTCTGACCGCCAGACGCGGCGCAAGTAGCCGTACGCCAAGCCGACGTCGCATTCGTCGTCGATGAACTCCTGGAGGCACGCCTCGAGTCCTGCGGGACCTGGGGCAGACTCCATCGTGCGCTGAGTGCCGAAGATGTCATTGAGTTCGGCGAGGAGCTGGGCAGCCGTCATGTCTTTGCAGGGTTTGTCGGCGAGCTCAAAGGGAATGGTGACAGGATTGATATGGAGGAGCTGCAGAGGCATGTCACGAACATTGAGGCCTTCCTCCACGGGAGGCTGCAGCCGATAAGGATCGGTGCGGCTCGGAGCGTCGGGCGGTGGGGTCATCGTGAAGAGGGTTTCGTCCAGGTCACCAGACGCGGTACGGGCACGTTGCACTCTAGACCACAAGTCACTCCTTCGCTTCCCTTCGGGAGTCTCCGGTAGAAGGAAGTCCTCTGCCCTCACGGAACGCTGCACGGAGGACATCGTACGGTGCAGCTCAGCCACGGGGACAGATTTGTACGGAACCTGTGAAGAAGGCACCTTGACAGCGGGTCGCGGACCACCGTCTGGCACATCGTTGCTCTCGTGAAGAACTTCAGCGTCTTCGGCCTGAGGGATTAGAGGCATCCCTGCATCGTCATTGCGTAGGCGAATGGGTTCTAGGGCAACGCGAGACTCAGCGCGAGTCGCTTCGTATCGACCGTAGCTTTCGCGTGGGCCACCACGAAGGAAGGCGTCAAACGAGACTGGCGTGTTGTAGTGGGTCATTCCGAACGCGAACAGCTAAACGGATCGTCAGACCATGTCATCAAATGCAGCAATTCAGAGGCCTCACAGGAATGTCCAAGGGTATGAGCTCCGGTGATGGTATTCCGTCGTTGACCAGGCTATTATATAGCTCTCTTCCGCCCAGTCTGGCCCCGCCGCCGTGGCACAATTACTGGCAGATGAGCGCGTACCTATCGGTGGTAAAATTCCTGCGCCGCTCTCCATGAACGCCTCGCATTGTGGTGCCTGCTGGGAATCAGTCGCATCAACAGAGTTTAGGGAATTACTGGGAGCATACCCTGCGTTTGCACCCGTCCTCCCCTGCGAACGATGCATTTAAGACGTTGAACCGAGAACTAACCGGTGAATATTACTTGGCCAGCAGTAGACTTCCGGAGCCCTCGAAGGCCCGCGATTCGATTCTAGGCGCTGATCCCACGACAGGCGCCATGGACATTCACAGGTGTAGTTCGCGTCCGCCATGGCACGGCGCAGATTCGACGCCTATACTACCCGCAGCCACGAAAGTATGCGTCAAGCCAAGTACACGGGCTTGACACTCCGTCCTCTGAGGCCCGAGTGCCTGCAGCAAGGTCGGGCTGAACACGGCTCGCGTCGTAGTCTCTGCGGAGCTCGCTTTGTGCTTTCAACAAACTCCGAGAGTCATTTCGGTCCGTTGGCTGCAGCGAGGATGTGGTATGCAGGATTGAGTAGGCTGTGACATCAAAGTGTTAACGAGGTGTCCTTGTTGGCCCACCCCAATTGGTACGGCGAAATTAATGGGAGTGGAGCCCGACTTGCGAGCATGGACAGTGGCTGTAACAGGATCGACAGGAGCACATACTCCGACTTGGGTGACAGATTGTATTTGGAGGCGCACTAGATGATGGGAGGATAAACGGTTCAATATCATTGAGAGTGTTTTTGCTTTGGGTCCAAGCGGGGAGCCTACCAAGCGTTTCCTATGATTCCTCGGAATCCTGACACGGCGTCCAGCTTGGGGAAGTTTTAGAAGCATATCTCCTCGCGGAATCTATTATGTTAATTTGGTAGCAGATACCCAGCTGCGCCTGCCCCTAGGTCGATCTGATATAGCACAGAATTCGAAGGGCGGTCAGGCATACGGTACAGGTTCGACGGGCCCTACCCATGCCGTTTCATTGGTCCAAAGTCGTAAATCCTCGAGGCCTCATATGCGAATGCTGAACCAGACGTCGTCGTAGAGCTGGGTTCCGGTAGAGCCGAATTCGGGTACTTACGAGGGGTTTCGCCAGTGGCCCACGCAGGAAACGCAGATCTGAGAAATTTTCCGATGAATGACCCGCCGTTTACACGAAAACGAGGGAACGCAGTCGGGAAGCAGCTGAGAGAGAAACGCCAGAGGTGTGGGGAACACAGACGCCCGACAAATGAGTCAAGACGCCCAGAGGCGCTCGGAGAACTTCATACTTGTCCACCACCCCCATCCTCAACCCACGCAGCTTTGTGCAGGGCCTACAGGTGTGTCTTCAGGATGCTATATGTCTCCTACGTGTCCTTCTCAACGCCGAAGATCCGCAGGTACCTTCACCGACGAGGATGCTTTCCGCCGTCCGCATCGCCCAAGCCGGCTCTCGTGTGCCAAAGCGTGCACTCATTGTCGCAGGCCAGCGCCATGCCACCGTCCAGGCTGTGAGGTCCAGGAAACCCGTCCTTTCCCGGGGCATCCAGTCTATTGCTCAGACAGACAGGGTGCGTGCGCTCCAGTCTGCTTCGTCGGGCAGACTGACACAAACTCCCTGCAGGACACCATCACACGCCTCCTCTACTCCATTGGCACCAAGCGCGAAGTCGAACGCTACCTCCGCATCTTTTCCTCTTCCTCTGACTCGTCCAACCCCGCTAAATTTGCCGTCATCAAAATTGGTGGCGCCGTTCTCGACCAAATTGACGAGCTCGCTCACAGCCTGAGCTTCCTATACCGCGTCGGTCTCTACCCTGTCGTCCTCCATGGAGCGGGCCCGCAATTGAACGGTATCATTGAGAGCGAGGGCATCGTGCCGGACTACATCGACGGCATCCGGGTCACTGGTACGCATTAATATTCCCCCTTCAAGCGAGTGTTCATTTGCTTTCGCAGATGCAAAGACCCTCGGAATCGCAAGGCGTGTCTTCCTCGAGGAGAACTTGCGCCTGGTGAATGCGCTCGAGAAGCTTGGCACGCGCGCCCGGCCGATCACGTCCGGTGTCTTCACCGCGGACTTCCTCGACAAGGACAAGTACGGGCTCGTAGGCAAGATCACCCGCATAGACAAGCGACCCTTGGAGGCTGCCATCCGTGCCGGCGCCCTGCCCATCCTCACTTCGCTGGCCGAGTCTGAGACCGGTCAAATTCTGAACGTCAATGCTGATATCGCTGCAGGAGAACTTGCCAAGGAGCTCGAGCCGTTGAAGATTGTATTCTTGAACGACAAGGGTGGTATGTTCCACGGTGTCACTGGCGAGAAGCTCGACGTCATCAACCTGGACGAGGTAAGTCAGGCTGCTCACAACCCATTGCATCGTTCGAATTTGACTGTTTGTAGGAGTATGATGAGCTCATGCGCCAGCCCTGGGTCAAGTACGGAACCAAGCTGAAGCTCCGCGAGTTCAAGGAACTTTTGGACCACCTCCCGCGCTCTTCTTCTGTGGCCGTCATCAGCGCCGACGCCCTCCAGCGCGAGCTCTTCACCGACTCTGGTGCGGGCACGCTCATCCGTCGTGGATACAGGCTATTCAAGCACAAATCCATTGATTCTGTCGGCCCCGATCGTATTCGCCAGGTCATTCACGACCGTGATCCCGATGTGCTCTCGGGTGACTCAAGCGTAACGGGCGTGCTGAATGACTTGAAGAAAGCACCGTACACGATCTACGGCGACGAGCCGATGGACGTCGTCGCGATCGTGACGCAGCCCGAGGGCGAAATCCCGGTCATGACGAAGCTTCTGGCCTCGCGCAGCGGCGTGCTCAACGGCACAGTCGACAACGTCTTCCACGCGATCAAGAAGGACCATCGCAAGTTGTTTTGGACTGCGCGCGCGGACGACGACAACCGCGGGTGGCACTTTGAGCGCGCCGACGGCAGCTTCACGCGCGCGGGCAAGAGCCTCTTCTGGTACGGCGTCCAGGACGTGAAGGAGGTCGAGAAGATCGTCAAGAGCTTCGAAGACAAGGGCCGCATCGACCGCTCGTACCTCCCCGTCGGCCCCTCCGCACCCCCGCACCGCGCCCCGACGGGTGCGCGTCCGTTCTCGACCCTGGCCCGGCGCGCGCTCCCAGGCTCATCCCGCGGCTATGCCACCGCGGCGGCGCCGCAACCTAAGCGTCTCGCGCTGATCGGCGCGCGCGGTTTCACCGGTCAGACTTTGACTACTCTTCTCTCCGACCATCCTCACCTCGAGCTCACGCACGTCTCTTCGCGCCAGCTTGAGGGCTACTCCCTGACCGAATACACCAAGAAAGACCTCAAGTACTCGAACCTGTCGGTGGAGGATGTGGAGCGGATGGAGAAGGACGGCGAGGTGGACGCGTGGGTCATGGCGCTGCCGAATGGCATCTGCAAGCCGTTCGTGGATGCTGTCGACCGGGGTGCGAAGGTGCGGACGAGCGGCGAGGCGAGTGTGGTCGTTGACCTGAGCGCGGACTACCGCTTTGAGGACGGTTGGACGTACGGTCTTCCGGGTGAGACTCCTTCGCCCTCTCCCATGTAACCATCTTGTTCTAAATCCACATACCACATTCTCTGCCCGTCCGATGCGCCTGCAACGCTGTGTCCCGCGCTCTAGAACTGTACGGCCGCGCCGAGATCCGCGCCGCGAAGCGCATCTCGAACCCCGGCTGCTACGCCACCTCGACGCAGCTGCTCGTCGCGCCGCTGCTCGCGCACCTCGCGCCCGGCGCCTGGCCGACGGTCTTCGGCGTCTCCGGGTACAGCGGCGCAGGCACCGTTACAGGCCCGCCCGCGGCGGACGGGCGGCCGACGACGGTGCCGAAGGTGACGCCGGCGAGCCTCGCGGGCGGGATCCGCCCGTACGCGCTCACGGACCACATCCACGAGCGCGAGGCGGGGCGGCACCTCTCGCGGCTGGCGGCGGCGCCGGTGCGCGTCGCGTTCACGCCGAGCGTCGCGCCGTGGTTCAGCGGGATCCTGTCCGTGCTGTCGCTCCCGCTCGGCGCGCGCGTGACGGCGCGGGCGGTGCGCGAGCTCTACGAGGCGCGGTACGCCGGCGAGCGGCTCGTGCGGGTCCAGACGGACGTCGTGGCGCTCCCGGACGTCGAGCGCCAGCACGGCTGGGTCGTAGGTGGCTTCCAGGTACACAGCGAGGGGGACCGCGCGGTCGTCGTGGTGCGTCTTTCTGGCCGCCGGCTAGCTGGTGCAGATGCTGACCTGGCTGCAGGGCGGTCTAGACAACCTGCTCAAGGGCGCGGCGACGCAGTGTCTGCAGGTAAGCCGAGTATCTGATGGCTGGCCTGGCCCGGGCTGACTGCCTTGCGCAGAACCTCAACCTGGCTCTTGGATACGACGAGTATGCCGGAATTCTGGACAAGTGAGCAAGTCGCCATCCCGCTCTGCGGCATCACCAAAAATGGCCATAAGCCTCCTGTGCTTGGGTCTCCAATATGTCCTCCATCCATCCGTTCAGCAGCATGTGTCGCTGTAGTACTGTTTTGCACGTCATACAGGTAGTTTGAGTAGACATTTATGATTGACGTTGCTATGAGCATATGTGAAAAGCAATTATGCAAAAACCGTAAGTATGAAGATGCTGCGTCATGGGAGTACTACAAGAAATGTACGATGCGATGCACAGAGCGCAACCTCGCTAGCCATACTGACTCATAATCTGGTCAAATTTCTGAAGCGCCTCCAGGTCCATCGAAATATCCCCGTAGCTCGAGTCCGGGTCGTCGACGACGACAGGCACCGGGGCCCGCCCGCGGGGCAGCGGCGGCGAGGGCGCCCGCCGCGCGACGGGGAAGCTCGCGGACGGCTGCTCGGGCGC
>KN840535.1:83853-97360 GCA_000832265.1 Phlebiopsis gigantea 11061_1 CR5-6
AATAGCCCGATTGCAGATCATGGAGAGTTGAATGCGAACTCCTTCCATAACCTCAGCTGAGACGTCGTCTGGGAATGGAAGGTTGAGAAGGGTAGTTACTCGCACAGCATGATTAGTTGACGCCGTCGTGCCTTTGTGCCCGCCGTTGCCTGTCGTCAGATCCCTTCGGTGTCCTTCGTGTGTCGTCGAGCCCTAGCTCCGCCACAGAAGCCACACGACGACCTCAGAAAGGTGATGCCAATCAAAAAGTGCGCTGCGCCTGGGTTCGAGGTGGACTACTTGGTGATGGAGACGAACTGTGGATGTGCGCTGGTTACACCTTCTCACAGAAAGTCTATGAAGAAGCGCACAAGAACGACCTTACAAAGATATTTAAAGAAATGATTTTCCAAAGAGTATCAGCGTTACATCAAGGTCTTCTAAGAAGAAGAGTCACACTGCCTCTCCAAGCATAAGCCGTTAGATCACACAATCAAACTCAATGAAGGCACTTCTGAGTTACTCCACATACGCGTGTTTTCCATGTTTTCAATGCATAAATAGAATTGGTCAGGCTTTCTTCATGCTATATTTACAAGTAAACAATTAGGTCATTAATTATCAATGCATTATATGAGAGTAAAATATAGAAAATGTCTACAAATGTTTATATTCATTAGTAGCAATAAAGCCCTTTACTATTCATCATCTGATATTAGGCAAGTATTCATAGCATCAATAGCTGTGAACTCAAAGTCTTGGTTTTTTGGGTCTTGCTTGTCTTTTTCAAGTATATATGTGTTTATGTTGTAGTGAATTATAAGCCATCGCAAGCCAAAACCTGCAGGCTACTTATCTTGCTAAATTATAAAGTATTTTGCCTAATGCAATAGGCATATAAAAATTTAGTCAATATCCTTGAGAATATATTAGTGCTGTTTGTATGCATATATATGTTTGTGAACAGTAAACTTGCAAGGCTCTCCATTTAATTGACAATGACACAGAGTAAAGTAATATAAATCAAGGTGAGTATGTGATATACAAGTAGAGCAGACATGGTATCTTACTACAATTGCAATAAAGGCAATAAATGCAATGAAATAATGAATCCTACCTCCAAGCTCTATTGTCGCAGTAGCGCAAACACCTACTCAATTTTTGATTATTTAGAGCGCCCGGAAAGGCCCGGAGCGGCCCTTTCGGCCCTACTTGGCGCACATGCAGCAGGCTGACGCGGATAATTTCTTGAACCTTGCGGCCGCTCTCAAAATCCTCCTCGTGCGCTCTGTGGATCCTGACGAGCTGCCGCGTGCGCAAGAACTCTTGCAAAACTATCTCCACGGATTTTTAAAGGTGTGTAGTTGTCTCTTATTTTGTTATACACGTCCTAATTTATTCCCAAGCTGCATCGCGANAGGAAGCACACAAGAATGTCGCAAAAAATCCTGGCGCCTTGCAAGGGCTTCCAAGGCCAATCAAGGGGACCGTCCACCCGGTCTCCTTCCAAGGACTGTGAGAACACAAGAAGACGCTCGCAAGGCCCTTGGACGCTCGCAAGGGGCAAGGGACGCTCGCAAGGGACAAATGGACGCTCGCAAGCGGTCAAGAATGCTTGGAAGCACTTTGTTGCTTGAAAGGTGCGTTCAGCCTTAAAGCCCTTGAAGCCCTCTCATTTAAGTCTCAAGTTTACAACCACTTGCAAGTAGCGGAGCGTCATTCAAGCCTCTATTCTCAATTTCAAGTGATATAAATTCTTTCAAAGCTTCTAATTACTTGCAATTGCATCTGTGCGGATTTTAATGGCCAGCTCAAATTTTTACTACATAAACATATAGTCTGCGCAGCCATACAGTACTCATGGACGTGAGGACAGGACAACCAAACAGTAAGGCAGACGCACCAGCAAGCACAAGTTGCGCGTCTGCAACTCGGCGACGTGGGTCAACCGGAGCGGCATGACGAGATGGACAGTCGGCGACGTGAGGGTGTCCAAGCTCTCTGCCAGCGGCTCACGGAGCAGCCGCTCAACACAGGCCTTGATCCAGTGCTCAAGCTCGAGTTTGAGCCCGTAGATCGAGCCCATAGATGATGTCCGCGCCGAGGACAAGGCCGAACGGGTGGTCGGATGGGGTCGTGAGCGGCATGTCCGTGGCGAGATCCACCCAGTCGAGAGGGTGCACGGACACGCGCAGTGTCCAGAACATTTGCGGCGGAATTGCTACGCAAGTTCACAAGCACGGCGGTGTGAAAGTCGGTGGAGACGGCGTCCACGCAAGTACCGTACGCCGCGAGGACACCGCCGGCCGTGAGCTTGATGATCCCCGTCCCCACATCAAGCTCGAGAATATGGAGCGGGCGGCCGTAGGCAAAGCAGAGAACAACCACAAGGACCACCGGCTGTGGGAAATGCGGCACGGGCAAGTAATGAGCAAGAGGTTGCTTGCGCGGCGCATGTCGGCAAGCAAAGATCCGGGAAAGGGACAGTGGTAGCGGCGGAGGCTGCATAGTCACTATGGGAGGCCGTAAATGTAGAGCGCGTGCGCTAGGGATAAGAGATGGGATATGTTGGCTGGAGGCGTACTGCATATGAGACTGAGCAAGAGGGCGAGGGTGGCGATGGGGCCAAACAACATCCTGCGGTAAGTATGAGCTATGGGCGAAGATACTGCAGAGACGGAGGTAGAAGCTTACGGCCGAAGAGATCCTAGTTGCTGGTGGAGGCTATAAGGTTGTCAACGATGGGCCCACGCGGCGGACTCGTGCGGCGGACCTACGCGGCGGACGAGGGCAGTCTACTAGCATCGCCGAAGCAGCTACAAAAGAAAGCGAAGCCTGTCAGCACACTAGTTGCTCATTGAGCGAAGCACTTACAGCCATTGTCATTGAACGATCGTCGCTCGCACACAACGCCGGATCCTGATCGTCCTAGTTGACACCATAGGGGATGCTGTTGTCCGACGCCTGCCAGTGTGCTGCCGGTATATGCGTAATCTTCCAGCCTATAGTCAGATTGGACCTCAGGCTGTCGCCCAAGCTTGGGATATACATTCGCGGCCGACGATGGTGAGGTTCGAGAGCAAGATGGTTATAAGCGCCATGGTTCAAAAGCAAGCAGTGTAGTCGGCGTCTCAGCCTTCCACTCAGATATTGGTGGATTAACTGAAAGGTCTCGTCGCACTCACACAATAGCATGTAGAAATACTATTAATCAAGCCAGAATTCCAAGAAACGTATGTACATTCAAGAAGAGTACTTGAGTCCGCCCCTTTGAGGCTCCAAAACCAATCAACCTTGACGATGCAACAGTGGACTCGAGTGTAGACAAGTGACGAAACGTTCATGAGAAAATTGAGAGTATTTGAGACCTACTGCTCAGCTGCGAATTTCTACGTACGGTTTTTTTTCTTCGAGGGCTTGTTACCAGACTTAGTAGACTCCCTGGCACCAGCGCCACGGCTGCGAGTAACGCGTTTTGCGACTGGTCCCTCAGATTCTGGCGAATCGGCAGGCGCAGAGGTGGCTTTGGGCAAAATGTGGACAGGATTTCCGGACGCATCGGCAACCAATATGGGGCTCGGCGGGCGTGCGAGCGCAACTTGAAGATCGGCGAGATCGGATTCTTCCGCGGCGATGGATGCTAGTACATGAGAATTTGCATTGAACATGGAATTGTTCGGGCGATTAGCAGTGGGAGGGACCTCTCGAGGTACTGCAGCCATTGTTACACCTGGAGTAGAGGCCTATAGGCATATGCAAACGAGACTTAGCTGTTGGTTTGACCGCTGAAATTCAAATACAACTTACCGTAGGCAGCGGATGGTCCTTGGAGGTGGGCTGCAATCCGAGTGCATCCAATTCATCCTCTGAAGAGATGTCCTCCTCCATTTGTTGCATAAGAACAGCGTCGGCGTCGGCAGCCTCCGCGTGAACACCTCGGCTTCGCGAAGCCGAGGGTAGGGGACCACCACCGATTGGACGGAGCACCTGCTCCTTCCAGACCTTGATAACCTTCAACGCCCATTTCTTATTGGTCTGGAGGTTCTTCCCGAGGTTGTCACGGTAGAAAGCGTGGGCAGCCTTGTAATCAGTCTTCGTGGTGCTGCCAATCTGCCCGAAGCTCTTGTTGGGCCCAAGCAGAAAACACGCCTATAACGAGAATGGATATCAGGAAATGGAAATAATCGATAGAGGTTCAACTTACGAGGATGCAGCAAAATGCGATGAATCCCGGGGTAATGTCGGTGACTTTCCACTTTACTCCATTGCAGTTCGAGGGAGGAGCTGAGCTGCGATCAACATCGTTTGCAGATGCTCCCCATAGGAGAACTGCAGCCAACTGTCATAACAATTTTTAGGTCAATAGAATTGGACGATATTTATATGTAAACTCACTTTGAAAAGCCAGGGTGCTTGATATAAGCCTCGAATATCACCTTGATGCGTAGGTGAATATAGAAGCAGCGCAAAAGGCCGAGAGTAGTCGTCCGCGTTTACAGCATTACCACGAAGAAAACCGCTGAGTCTTGGGTCGTCCCAATTCTTCTGGCTGATCAGAGCTCGCACGTCTGGCGGGAGGGTATCGAAAATCGCGTTCCGAGCGTCCTTCACCGCGTTTACTGCCTGCGATCTGGCGCCAGACATAGCGTCCAAAATCTAGACAGAACGAAATCAGAACTACTCCAGGGACATTTCTGCAGGGCTGAGGTTGCACTCACATGAGACATGATGGCACGGTGTCCGCTACGCAAGCCTTCATGGCAGCTTGTTGGGAAGTGATAGTAAATGTCGGCCGTGATCCCGTGTTCTCTGTGTTCATCAGACAGGTAACGAGCACTACCGTCATGCGTGATCTCTGAGAACGAACGAGTGAAGTCGTCTGCTTTAAGGAATGGGAAGACAAGAACCGCGAATCGCCGTGCGTAGGGTCCGTACGGCGCATTGTCATTTGGAGGTATCGTTCTTGTCCCTGCCCCGGCTGAGGCTGAAGAGGCTGCGCTGATGGTATAAGATGGCTGAGTGGCAGCCTGAGCCTGAGATGTTGTCGACACAGTGATCTGTGCCGCCACAACGGGCCGACGGTCGGACCCGAGACGATTACAAGCCATCTCACGAGCTTGCTCTTGAAGGAGGCGTTGATCAAGTTCGCATTGTAGCTGCAGTGTGTGTAAAGCCTACAAATGGAGAGGAATACATGTAGTTAGTATGGGAGGAGGAAACAAGCTTGTAAGTCTTACTTCTTGAACTTGGGTTATATTAAGTGAACTACTACCAGCGGGCAGTGCGATTTCAGCTTGGTGTCGGCGTTGACGACCAGCTCCAGAGCCATCGCCGTCGATATCAGAGTCGGAGGAGCTAGACTCATCATCACTAGCCGGGAGCGCAAACGACTGTCCACGGGCAGACATGGTAGTAAAGAAGACAGAAGGTAGCTATTGAGAGAAATCGATGTCCGGTGGGTTTATATATGTCCTGGTTATCGTACTCACGCTGCAGACAGCTCTCAGTGTCATTGTGCTACTGGAGAAAAAGAAACAGAGAATAGAATGCACAAGGGTCCTATGCAATGTGTCGGTCCTGGTCGGACAATTAATCAAAGCGTGTTCTCCTGCATGTTCAACCGCACGTAAACTAGTTAATTCAATCGGATGATAACGCCCGGACTCATCTCAAGTAATGAAAAGACTTACCATTTGAAGGATTATTTCATAGCGGCGATATACTTCGGGCATTAACAAGTTGCGCCTTTTGACGTTGTACAGCCTGGCAGCAATGCAATTAGCTTTGCAGTTTCCCGCTGCAGGACAGTACCTTGCCGAACTAACCTTCATCAGCGCCTACCTCCCTGGAGCAGTCGTCTGTGACGTTATACACGACGGAAACGCTCCAAGTTCTCAATAACAGAGATGAAGCACGGTTTACACGTGCAGGATGAGGCAAGGGTGAGGCGTCAGAGCCAATTTCATTATGACCATTACCTAAAGAGTGGTAACACTGCGCGGTGTCTACGGAAAGAGAAAAAAGGACACAAGTAAACATATCATACCGCTTGGTTGTACCAGTGAAAAGACTCGGACAGACTACAATTTTAACACTAGGGTCAGCGGTGTGGGTGAGCCGTCAGCATTGTGCAGAAAGCGGCTCTTGACAAGGATCCTTCCATTGAGTACCCTTACGCCCAGAGTCGTGGATCTTGCGGAGTTTCATATGGATTGGCGGCTCCGAGTTCGTGGTGTGGCAGCTGAAGCACCGCCTCCGCAGATCCTGGGTCTCTTGACGCGGCGTCGTCGACTCATCGGTGTGCCGAACAAGGAGGCCAGCGTGAGATGTGTGACACGGCAGGCCGCGCATGCCCGCCGAGGGCGGTCTGCAGTAGCCAGTCTGCGAGGGCACGATGACGGGCGAGTCCTCGGTTTTGACGAGGTCGTATTACATCGGCTGGTGGTGCGGCGAGGTGGTCATGGAGACATCGAGGACGAATGGCTTGCCGTACATCGTCGGGGACGCAAACCGTACGCGCTGTGCGACTTGTGCATGAAAGGCGGCGGCGGCTAGAACATCGTGTCGTGGCCATCGCGGCGGACGTAGGGGAAAGTCGCGCGGCGACTCATCGGGATGTTGTGGAGGTGGCGCATGGACAGGAGCTGCTTGGGGTGCACCGACTGAGGAAACGGCCAGGTGCCCTGGTGGCGCGAGTGCGAGTGGTACGAGTGGCAGATGTGCTTGTAGGGGTGATTGTACATGCCGGCAGGCATGGGGACTCAGGCACCTCCTATTCCCAAAGCTCGCCGAGAACGGGTGCTGGCCATGCATGTAGATGGCGGCCTTGATGACTTGGGCATGCCGTGCTCGTCGTTGTGCTCAAGGAGGAGGGGTGCGAAGGCGGGCTTGGAGCTTGACGAGAGGTGCTCAAAGTTGTCTGAGGAGATGGAGGTTCTGGGAGAGGGCGTGCGAGGGGTGGATGCGTCGGAGTAAGAAGCGTACTGGTCGAAGTGGAAGCACATAGCTGTAGAGGATAAACAAGCCCAAGTAGAATCAACAGACAAAATGAAGGAGAAAAGAAGCAATGAGCCCCTAACGGCCCAATAAATCTAATCGGAAGAGGGGGAGAGCGAATGTACGGTGGGAGGGATGGCTATGCGGAAGGGGAAATACTTGCATTGGGGATACATTGAACGGTGGGCGTGGAAAGTACAGTTGTGGGTGGGATATATTTTGCGTGGCATTCCTCGCGATCGCGACCGTCGCAGACTTGATACTGAGATGGGCAGTTTACGAATAAACACACCGCGGCGGGTGTCGACGAGTCGTCTGCAGGCGCGCAATGAGCTGCGGCGTGGGGCGTGTACAAAACACCCCGCGTCGGACACGGCCGGGTAGCAGGTGCGTTGGCGATGTCGAAAGGAGCGGACGCCCCAGGGTGACGCGGCTCTCCAAGAAGCAAGTGGTGAGTATCGGCAACTTCCTCGGGCTGTTGCTCCGCAACTTGGTCTTCGACGGCTCGAGGTCGGAGAGCGGAATGCTCTGCCGGCTAGTCACCTCGGGCATCAGCGGAGTCACCTACTGCGGCATACCATCTCGGCTTGCGTAGAAACTGGACTGCACCTCAGCTTCGTTGGCGTGGTAGCCTCTGCGGCCTTGCGAGACGTGGGTGGGGAGACCCCTCAGGCGCTTGCGGGATGCTGCTTGGGCGAGCTCCTCAGCGAGGTGAGGCCCGAGAGAGGCACGTTCGGCAGGTGAATGTCGCCGTCACGCGGGGGCAACTGCGACGCGGAGTCGCGGGGAACGGGGAATGTCGATACTACCGGGGAGTTGAAAAGAAGGACGAAGGGACGGAGTCCGACGACGCGAGTGAGACTGCAAGGCAGATTAGCATCGAAAAAAACAAAACGTGCGGTGAGAACTCACCTGAGTCGTCCCAGTCGCTCGAGACACTGTTGAGAGATGGCGTAGAGCCGTTGGAAGAAGAGACCGGTGAGCGCCGCTCAATGGCTCTGCGCTCTCGTGCGGCTCCTTCTTCACCACAGGCGACAGCTCGCCCACCTTCGGGCTCCCAGCAGCTGCCGCAGCCGCGTTGGCTGCTTTCGCGTCTTGCTCTCTGTCCACAGCTCGTTGGAGCGCAAAGGACGCAGGGTTGAGTGTTGATTAGGCGGCTCCGTGGTGTGGCAGTTGGAGCAGCGCCGCCGCAGGTACTGGGTCTCTTTTGATGCGGTGTCGTCGGTGTGCTGAACGGGGAGGCCGGCGTGAAGCGTGAGACACTGCATGCCCGCCGAGGGGGGTCTGCATTAGCCGGTCTGCGATGACGGGCGAGTCCTCGGTTTTGACGAGGTCGTACATCGGCTGGTGGTGCGGCGACGCGGTTATGGAAACGTCGTGGATGAATGGCTCTTCCATATGGTGCCCCATAACATCCATCGGGAGCGGGTCGCCGTACATCGTCCTTGGACGCAAACCGTAGGGGCTGTACGACTTGTGCATAAGAAACAGTAGCGGCTAGGATATTGTGTCGCGGCCATCGTGGCGGACGTAGGGGAAAGTCGCGCGGCGACTCATTGGGATGTCGTGGAGGTAGCGCAGGAGCAGGAGCTGCTCGGGGTGTGCCAACTGAGGAAGCGGCTAGGTGTCCTAGTGGCGCAAGTGCGAGTGGTGCGAGTGGTAGACGTGCTCGTGCGTGTACATGTCGGCAGGCATGGTGGTATTTTGCTACAAAGCCCTATAGATAGTCAGTACTCACATACTCACAAATGAGGCGGTGATTGCAAAGAGCAAGTTACGACAGCTATTAGCGCCCGTTGTCATGACCTTCTTTGAGTTACTACTAGATTATCGGATTTCAGTGGAGCAAATGGAAACAGTATCCCTTGTCTATACAAAGTATGATATGTACAGATATACTAGTAGCTTAATGAGAACTACGGTATATCTCTATCTTTTTCATACGCAAGAACATGTCGGTGTCTGTGACGTCAACAACAAAGCAGTCACCAAACGTGCTAAGGTCTTCTACGAGCAGTGCACCACGTACAATCGAGTTGACAGGGACAAATTCGTACTTCCTGGGTAGTGGTGTGCGTACTCGATATAACCCAAGATGTTTGTCTTTCCGAAGAACCGGTCCGATAGGCGCATCATAAGGGAGTATCATGGCAAGTGGGACCGTCTTGCCATGAACGTAACACGTGAAGACGAATTCCAGTTGTCCAAACATAGTCTTCCCCTCGCTAGCATTGATAGCCACTCCATCGTAGCGAGGATGTCCCCAGAAGCTTGGATTGCAGTGAAGATAGTCTGTTAACATGCACCAAGTTACGGTTGATTCAAAGTCGACCTTCAAGTAACGGTATTCAGTTATAATCTAAAGGTTTGGGGTATGAATGTGATATTATACAGCTTGATCAGATGAATGACTACCTTATCAGTGTCTCGCAGGCGGATTTGGGGCTCATGTGCCTGGCGAACGTGTGTGTTGAGGTAGGAGGTAAGCTGGAGACGGAACTGGTTGAAAATGTGACTCTTGCTGCTACCATGCTCTGCGAGAAGTTCCTTAAAGTCCCGAACTGATTGTACTGCGCCAAGATAGATGTTGCCGAATTGGGCCTTCGAATTTGTATCCTCAGCTATATCTGAATTCTCTCTTGCAAACTCCTCAGCAATATCTTCACGCATTCGCGCGAGGGCATCGATGTCATGTCGTATTGTCAAAGCAACAAATGCACGGTGTTCATATGTCAAAAGCTAGGTTGCTGATTTCAGTCTTTGGATGTAAGATATATTGAAAGACTTATCATACCTGGCCACCAACATTGCGGCTGGGGTTTATGTGATCATACCCTTCTTTTAGAGGATTGTGGCGCTTTTCAAATGTCTTTGTGTTTGTATTTGCTGTGACTCCTTTGTCTTCAATGTCTGAATATGAGTGCTGTTGCTGGTGCATCTTTGGGAAATGCCAATTCTTATGGGGATATTTTTCAGCATATTTCTAATGCTACAGTTAGTGTCAGAAAGCACAAGTTGATGAATCACTTACCTGAGTGAGTTCAGAATATTTCTGAAGCCATGCACGACCACTTTCCAATGTATGCTCTGTATGTACCTCTAACGCCAGGTGCATATCATGCTCAATGTAAGCACGCATACACCTTAACAATAGATAGCCCCTTTTACTTGAGCTCTCAGTGATGACATTATGCGAGGCAAAAATGATGAGCTGCAAAATTTATTAGTGATAAATGAGATTTGATACTGAGCTATCACAGTATACCTTTCCAATATCTTCGTATTTAGAGCCATCAGCAAAATAGACCTGAACAACTGAGCTGAAGTGGTTCAGATTTCGCCAGCGTGGAATCAGATCCATTCTAGAGGTTTTAACGGTGAGCGTATAAATTGCTGCAGACACAAAGTACATACTGTTGGTTAACTTGCTTTGTTGCATCTCGTCCAAGGTCATCAACTATAACATCCTGCAATTCAGGCCAAAGATGATCTGAGACAAGGCCACCATTGTTGAAGTGGAGTCGATCAAATGCTGCTGCTTTGTGAGGGCTTGAGTGGGCAACAGTCCACATTGCATTCTAGAAATATTTATTTGAGTATACTATGTTAAGCAAAGTCATCTTAAGCCTAAGACTTACATGAACATCACGTAAACTTTCCTTTTTTAGTTTCTCCTCCCGTTCGCCAGCATTGAGTGATAGATTTCCCACAACAAGTCGGGCAGTTTTGGTCTTTCGCTTTTTCCATTGCTGCTCCAGATAAAGTTGCTTGTCTTTTGGTACAAGACATCGTGGACAAGGATATAATCCACCAATCCCACGAGTCAATGCCATTACGCACCTAAATTTTAAAAGATTAATATAAGGGCGAATACCAGAAGTCATTTCAAATTTACTGTTCTTCAAAGTCAGCAATAAGGCTATGTATGAAAGGATAGAGAATGCGAACAACTCCATCTGCACAGGGGAACATGTAGCCAGTGTTAGAAATAGAGGAAATAGAGGAAAGAATTTCCTGGAAAGATGAATGCCAGACAACACGCTTGAAGTCTGTAAAACGCCTTTTCCCTTTTTCTTCAGCATCATCATTGACCTAATACCCAGAATTAACTACTTAAGTTCAATTTTCTTCATGAAATAACTCACACATGGCAACCATCCTACAATTCGAGCACTACCCAGGCCTATTCCATTGCGTACAGGCATAGCAAAATTTGCAATGCCTAGCATTACTGGATAGCCCTTGGCTGTTCCAAATGATGAAAGCCGAGTCTTATCAGCATATAGCATAAGACAAACGGGCTTTGCGTTGGGCTGGTTCGGTAGTTTGGACTGGAAATATGAGTTAGCTCAGAATTGAAATCATCAAATTCTCAAACCTGAACACTCCACCATCTTTTGCAGGTATAAGGCTCATGGCAAAATTGAACCCATTTTTCTCCATCATATTTGTAAAGCCGCTGAGCATCCCAGGTAGTATGAGGTACAAGACACGATATGCTGAGCTGGTCCTTTATCCAATCCCACAAAGGACGATAGATGACTTCGAACTGAAAATCCTGTTTTTTATAAACAGCAGTCACAGTTGATTTAGAGAACTAACATGGATTAAAACATGTTATGCAAATAGAATAAATGACTCACTGGTGTCTTGAGCTTTTCAGCTTCAGCCCATGTTTTCTCAAGTTGAGTGACAGATTTAATTGTAAAAGATGCAGGATCAGACATTGCATCGTGAATAATAGAAAGCAGTTTAGCCACATAGGGGCGACTGAGATGAGCACTTTGAGTAACCTCTCCAAAACGGAAATCTAGCTCTGTTGCGAAGGGAAACTGTGGACTAGCACTGGCAGCGTCAGGAATCGGCGGAGTGTGCTCAATTGTCCTGCGATAATCCTCAAAATGTGATACTGTTGGTTCAAGTTGGCTGTGTGGGTGATAAACTGTCATAATATCATCGACTTGAAGGTCGTGGCCAGCCGGAAGTTGAAACATGATGCGCGGGAGAGCTGAAGAGGAACTCAGCGAACAGCTTGGTATCACGAGGGAAAGAATTTATTACCTCCATGAGGCCTGTCCTCATCATCATCATCTTGTTGTGCCTCGTACTCGTTACGGAGAATTCTAGTATGCGCACTTGTTCCTAGGATGCAACAGTATTATGAGCTCAATACAGACATGATACAATACCGTGACACTTTACCTCTTGCAGAAGCAGCGCTGAGATCTGCATTTGCTGTCTCCACGTCGTTCTCGTCTTCGTTATCAGCTTCGTTACCAGTCTCGTCGTTAGTTGCCCCGATTTCCTCGTCGCTGTCTGTGTCTTCGGGGCCGGCGCAACAAACAGTTCCGTTATCGTCTACGTGGATGCTGTTATAGGCGTTGCTATGGTGAGCGTGATCGGGTGGGTCGAAGGCGGCATCTGTCGTATGCATAGTATTGGTATGCTAGTCATGTGGCACAACATGAATCACTATACCTTGTACTTCAAAGCTCGTTTGAATGTAGCCAAGCGAGTCGGTCACGCTTTGCTGAAGGTTGGAGCTATTGCTAGGCTCGAGGGCGTCTTCGTGTCCATGCTCGACGTGAATAGTAGCCGGGCCCGGCCCGGCGTTAGCTGTATGTAGTCTGACTTGAGTGTGCGGACCTGCTGTTTAGCAACGCGAACAACTTACAGGGCAAAATCGCCTCCCCATGTCCGATTCTAGGCGAGGTTGTGGGACCATAGCCAACCCGGGCTAATGCGTGATACTGTGGTTAGCTCACCAAGTAGATTCGATCATCGCACCGTGACGGTTTGCGTAGCCCGATCACGTACCTCTCTTTGCTATCATCGCCTCATATTCTTGATCTTTTCGCTTCCGGTCTGACCTGTTGACGCAGCCCTTTGTATGGTTCGTGATTCCCTTCGCTTTGAACCAACCATTACAGAATTTGCAAAGTCGCATGCCCAAGTGTAATAGGCTGTCTTCAACGGTCTCCGGGGCCGGCTCGGCATAGCCCATAGCTTGAGGTGGCCCGCCAAGATCCATTTCTGGACAAGAGTTGTTCAGCTTTGGGAGGAAGGGTTTGCTCGTGAAGTGTATCGCGAGAGCACTTACCAGGACCTACCATGCTTACAAGGCGTGGCCGATCATGCAAGGCGCGCCAGGGCATTCAAGGCGCGGCGGGGCATTCAAGGCGCGCCAGGGCGTACAAGGCCCGCAAAAGCCGCGGATCATGATCTCAAGTGATTGTTAAGCTTACATGTGATTATTACGCATTCCAAGGGTTATCTTCCCTTACAAGTTGTAGACAAGTGCTTAATATGGGCTTAAAAGGGCGCTTCAAGGGCGTCTCAAGACGACGCGCTTGGAAGGACCTAGATATTTTTGCGACAAACGATCCCACAAAGACGCTGGAAGAAATGATCCCCGAAGAGTATTGGCGCTACACCAAGGTCTTCTCAGAGGAAGAGTCGCACCGCCTCCCCGAGCATAAGCCATGGGATCACACGATCGAAATGATCCCCAAAGAGTATCGGCGCTACACCA
>KN840536.1:11690-36765 GCA_000832265.1 Phlebiopsis gigantea 11061_1 CR5-6
CTTCAGATGCCGGCAAATGCCGAGCCCGCACTCGTAAGAGTCTGACGCTCTATCCGATTGAGCTAGGCGGGCGCTGTAAAAGGTCTCACGCTTACACACAGGTAGGCTTGCGGGCCGTCATCCGGGAGGATGCTGTCTATAGCTACTACAATTACAGAAACTACATACGATAATCACGTTCGTCCAATCTGGCTGCAGCAAGAAAAAGTAAATAAAAAAAGGAAAACAGAAAATAAAAGAGAGAAATGCAGGCTCGACGCTACGCCCGCTCCTCCTCTTGTGACGTCCCGCTCTCCTGCCCGTGCCGCAGCTCCTCGAGCGCGACGACCTCCGCCTCGCCGGCGCGCGCGTCCCCGTCCCCGCCCTCGCCCGCGCTCTTCTTGTCGTCCCCCGCCTCGTCCTGCCGCGCCCTCTCCGCGTCCCGCGCCCTCTCCTTCTCCTTCAAGCCCCAGCTGCGGTCCGTCGTCTTCCGCAGCGGGAAGTCGCGGATCACGGCGACCGTGAGCACGCCGGCGGCGCACAGCGCGAGCATCACGAGCCACACCTCGCGCATCGCGTCGCAGAACGCCTGCTGCGTCTGCGCGCGCAGCGCCGGCGCGAGCTGCGGGATGCGCGGGATGACCGTGTACGCGAGCGCCGTGCCGCCCGGCGTGCCCGCGAGGACGGCCGCGGGCAGCCGGCGCGCGAGCGCGTTCTGCAGGATCGTGCCCGAGATCGCGACGCCCCAGGCCTGCGGCGGGTCAGCGTGGCGGAGGAGGGGCGGGGGGGGGGACGCACCTGCGCAAAGGCGCGCACGAACGTGACGAGCGCGACCGCGCTTGCGTTCTGCTCGAGGGGCAGCGGCGCCATCACCGGGAACTGCGCCGGTAAGACCGCCGTGGGCGCGCATGCAGCGAGGGGGAGACACTCACGTAGGTGCAGTACAGCAGGCCCATGCCGAGGCCCTGGATGATCTGGAAGACCGCAAACGCGCCCATGGGCGTGCCCACCCGGAGCGTCGTGAAGAGGCCCATGCCGATGAGCATGAACGCCCAGCCCGCGAAGTTCTGCGAACACATCAGCCATCCGGGTAGCAGATGCAAAATAGGCTGTGCGAATGGAAGGGAAATGAAAGTGGGGCTTGTTTGAATGATCACGGAAGGGAGACGTGGGAACATCTCTCGCGGCACTGCCCCTGCGCGAAGATGAATGAAAAATAAAGACGCACCAGCATGCGGTAGTGCCCGAGCTTTGCTACGATGAGTCCCTGTGCGATGGCCGCGGGCGAAATGGTCGCAGATATGGGGAGAAAGTAGAGCCCTGACCGCACGGGGCCCGCCAGCCAGACAGCTTGGAACCATGTCGGCCTGGGGGGCATAGAAGCTGTGGATTAGGGGGGGCGCGATGCTGCATGGAGCCTAGAAGCTCACAAGTAGACTGGGGAAGACGGGTTAGTGGTCGGCCATCTGGGTACAAACGCCGCACTCACAGCCGGAGGTAATGGCGACGATTCCATGCAGAAACGTCGCAATATACCTGCATAGAATACGGGTGAGCATGTGTACGTGTCTGCGTTCCTGTAGAAAGTTCGCACCCTGCTATACTGGTCGGGTTCGAGAGGACTACAATGGGCACCTAGCCGGGATCAGTCTTGAACATCCCGAACTTGGGAATCCACCTACCGTCGGCTGCTTTGCCCATTTCGCTTCGTAGACGAGTGCGCCAGCCAAGCCGACGACGCCTAGGATCAGCGGGCAAAGCACCCGCGGTGAGCTCCACGGGTACCGGATGCCGCCCCAGGTGATGCCTAGTATGATCGCGGTGGTCGACGAGATGATGAGGACGTTGCCACTGCACGAGGAGCGTAAGAAAAACGATCACGGAAGGAAGGAGGAAGTGCCGACATCCAGTCAAGCTTCATGATTTTTTCCCGGAAGCTGTCGCGGGGCGTCTTGAGCTGCAGGAAGAGGAATACGACGACCATTGCGACCGCGCAGATGGGCAGGTTCATGTCTGGCGTGGGGGGAGCTGTCAGTGGGCCTCGCGGGGGAGTGCACGCGGATGACACGCACAGAAGAGCCATCGCCAGGACGCGTCCTGGGCAAGGCCGCCTGCGATAAATGGGCCGCTGACGGAGCCGAGCGTGTATATGCTGCATATAGGGTCAATATTGTGCGCCGGACGCAGACACGAATCTTACACTCCAGTGATACCGGTGAAGAAACCGCGATCCCGCAGCGGGACGAGATCCGCGGTGACGATGCTGGACATGGCTTGTATGCCGCCACCGCCGACGCCCTGTATCGCTGTGGAAACGTCACCGGCTGCACGGTGATGAACAAAGGGGCCCCGAGCCGAGCGCACCTCTGCCGACGATGAGGATGCTCATGCTCGTTGCGGAGCCAGAGACGGCGGAGCCCGCGGCGAAGATGAGGAGGGCGCCGAGCATGGTCGGGCGGCGGCCGAATATCTGGGCGAGCTTGCCGCTGAAGGGGAGGCAGGCGGCCGAGGAGAGGCTGTATGCGGAGGCGACCCAGGAAAAGTCGTGGCCATGGAGGTCGCTGACGATGGTCGGGGCGGCGGTGCCGACGGCGCCCTGCGCGAAGGGTCAGGATGCGGGCGCGGATGCAATGTGATGGGGACGCACGAGATCTAGCGCCGCGAGGAGGAGCGAGATGCAGAGCGCGACGTAGACGAGCCAGAACCGCGTGCCGCGCTTGGTGTGGGCGTCGGGCGGCTGGGNGGGGTGTCGGGGCTCGTCTGCGGGGGCGACGGGGGGCTTGGGGTCGGCGAGCGACGGCTGGGAGCCAGCACTCTGCGAGGACATGGTGGCGAGAGGCAGGCTGCTGCTGGGTGCGTCTGTGGAGGACCACGGCGGTGGCGCGGGCGGTGGCCGAGCGGGCTTCGCAGCGATGGCACATGCGGAGACGATACGACGACCACGGCAGAGAAGAGGCGGGCTCCCGATTAGGGTTTGGCCGCGAAGCTCGCAGCACGCGGCCGGGAGCTTGTGACTGCTTCCCGCCGCGCCTCATGCACGCGCGGATCATCATCTCCAGAATTCGAAGCCGGCCTATCGCACACCAGCGCATGCAAACGTCACCACGCCCGATCCATGTCAGTCCCGTTTCAAACACCGCCAACTCAACGGCCACCGCACACTCTCCCAGCCCGGCCCTCCCACGCCACGAAGCCCGCCACGGACAGCCGCGTCGGAACATAGAAGAAGCATCCATGATTTGAACTCTAAGCAACTATAATGCGATTATGATACAGCTAGTAGATGGGGAGTAGGGGTGCGTGCATGGTCGAAAGCGTGCAGAGAGAGAGACGCAAAGCCGAGACTCGAAAGCGATGAGGCGCACAAAGGAAACGCAAGCCGTCTGCTCATGAGAAAAAGTAGAGCGACTTTTTGATCTTCGTGACGTCAAAGGTGCCCTTCTGCGGCAGCGGGGGCAGGATGTCGACGACGTTGATGAACTTGTGGTCTGCGGCGTCGTTCGAGGTGCCCTCGATGACGTCCTGGATGTGCTTCGGGATGACGAGCCGCGTCTTGACCTGCTTCCTCTTCTTCCCCTTTGGCTTCGGCTTCGGCGCCGCGTCGTCCTCCTCCTCCTCGGCGTCCGCGACGAGCGCAGAGACGTCGACGTCGTCCTCGCGCTCTCCGGCGACGTGCGCCGCGATGTCCGCAGACGCAGAGTTGAGCTTCGTGATGAAGCCGCCGGTGCGCAGCACAGAGACCGGGATCTTGTAGCCGGCGTACCGCTCGCGGAACTGACCAGCAGTCAGGCCCATGCGACGTCGCCCGTGCGGATGGTGCTCACCTCTGCGTCAAGCCTGCCCAAGACGTCCGAGGAGTGGAGCGCGATGAACGTCTCGCGGATCACCTCCGCCATCTCGTCGATGCTCGACGGGTGCGTCCAGTACGAGTCATGGACAGACGCAAAGGTGATGTCGCGGTTCTGCCAAGATCGTCAGTGCCATCCCGCGCCGTCAGAGTCAGCGACGTACTCGACACTCGAGGGCCGTCAACATCATGTGCGTCGCGTCCAGACTGTGCACAAAGTTCGGCGGGAACGCCGTTGCTTGTTTCTGGCTGTTTACTGTACATACGAGTCAGCTGATGTACGAGACGGCGTGATGAGCGGCGCGTACCTGCGGCTGGGACGTTGGGGTCGGATATGAACACAGTCTGCAGGGAAGTCATAATCTGCTTCCTCTTCGTCTGCCTGTATGGCTGAACAATGGGCAGACCAAGGGCTGTTGTCCAGATCACAGACGTCATCTGTTCAGACTTGATCCTGTTGTTGGCCACGACCGCCTTGCCACCACCTCGAACGTTCTTGACTTCTGGCGTGCTGACCTCTTCGATACGGTCGGGGGGTATCGACTTTGAGATCAGCTTCGCAGCCAGGGTCAGGTAGTTTTGGATGTGCTTCGCAGCGTTGAACAAGTCGCCGATGCACGCCAGGACGACTCGCGCGAGGTAGGCCGACGCCATCCATGCGTGTTCCGCACCGAGGATGTCCGGCCTGTCACGCAGCTGCTTCTCAATCTGCTCGCGCGCACCGATAAAGGTGACGCCGTACACAGTGGTCATGACCTGCAGGCGAGATGATCAGGAAGACTGCGCCCACCACAAACGCGAGCACTTGCCGTCTGCTTCACGATTTTACGCGAGATCTTGCCCGACAGCATCTGCGCGTACATGTCGCCGCCCTGGGCATCCTCCGCGATCACCTTCTCCGCCATGGTCGCTACGTGGGTGTAGACGTCCGACGGCCGGTCCGTGATGTCCAAGTTGACGTGCTGGGCACCCCGCGCGTCGCCGCCGAGGGCGGCATAATGCTGCAGACCGTTGCACGTTCCGTCCTGGTGCACCGGGAGGTTCGACTCGAACGCCAGCGGGTCGGGCGAGTGGAGCGCCGCATGGAGCTCCTTGCAAGTCGCCAAACACTGCCAGGGGTCGTCCGCGTTCTTCCACCAGCCGCGGCCCCCGAGTGGGTTCTCCGCGCTGTCGGCGATGTCGTCCAGATGCTGATGCACGAACTCGACGCGCTCGTCGAAGCTCGCCTTGTCGTAGCCGTACAAGTTGGCAATGTGGATCTTGAGCCACCTGAGGCCGCGTTCGCCCAGGGGCTTGCACTCGGCGAACTTGAGGAGACCACGACTCAGATCGTCCCCGATATGACTCAAGTGGGGAGGAATCGGATATGCACGGCCACGGAAGTCGAGGTTGTGGGGCATGTAGATGGTGTCACCGAGGAACTAGACGACCGTTAGCGACGACTTATTCCGCTAGTCGTCGAGTGCACTTACTGCGCGGGCGATCTCGATCTTATAGTTGGTGGAGCATCGGTCAGAGTGGTTGTTGGCTTTCTCGATCATGTACTGCTTGTGACGAGCAAGGAATTCCACCTTGGCCTTGGGATCACTCTCCATGTTTTCCGGCTTCTCTGGCTCGGACTGGTCGTAGACGGCTGGTGGGATCTTGCCGAGGCGATCGCCTGTATTCCACACTTCGAGGACTACGTCGAAGATCTCGCGGTTGATCACCCATGGTGTATTGCCGAGGACGTCCAAGCTAGCATAGACGAGTTCCAGGTTACCTTGCTTAGAGGCTTCCTTCAAGTACGAAGCCTGCTCCTGACAGTCCTTGTATCGCATGACGGACGCTTTGAAAGGGTAAGCACGAAGTCCGCGTCAGGTGTTTGCGTATGGACATACTCTTGTGATACAAATAGCCACCCTGGTCGTGAGACAACCACGGCTTAGGCTTCACCAACATGGGAAGGTGACGCGGGTGCAAAGTCTCGCGAACCGCGTCTTTTGCGATTCGTTCCGACACGACGGGGTTGAGCTTGATGACACCAAGCTTCTGGCCGCGCAAGTACTCGTATGAGTGGTAAAAGGCGGGTTGGTCCTCGGTGCTAATCAAATGTCATGTCAACTCGATGCGCGCGCAAACATGACATGATGACTTACACCACCTCTCCGGTCTTCTTATGGACAGCGCTGCGCGTCACAGTCGCCACGTCCATTAGGGCATCTACCAAGAAACTGCCCACACGGACACGAATAATCTGTGACCAGTCCGCCGCCCACTCCTCGGAGTCCTCTACAAGCTTCCGTGCTGCGACACGGCGCTCAAGCAGGGTACGATATCCGAATTTGTTGAAGATGTTGTTGTCACGAGGGTGGGAAGGGATGGGGATCGCGATGCCGCTCTTCCTGCACACCTGGGCCTTGTGCTCAATCTCGACCGCCTTTCCGACATGGATCAGCGCACGTGCGGTCTTCATGCCTTCGCTGACCCCTCCGGTGCCCTGGAGCTGCATGATCTCGAGGATAGTGATAAGAGAGAGCTTCTCCGCCGAGACGAGCGAAAGGAAAGGGGCTAGACGCGTGGCGCTCTTCCCCGCTGTTTCATGTCACTATGAACAAAGATGACGTCGCATAGACATTCGGACTTACTGAGCTTCGCTTCGCTCTTGACGAGCTCTGCGATTTCCGCTGCGATACGGGGCTTAAGCTTCGTGTGCCATTCCCACATCCATGACCTCAGATCCGCGCTGTCCAAGCCCTTCTTCCCCAGTCCCAGTTCCTCGAAAGTTTCGGCCTCGTGTTTCCACCGCGCAACGGCGACATCGTACACGGACTCCTCCAGAAGCTTCTGACGCGCGTGTGTATCTTCAGGGAGGGCGCGTCGATGGAGCATAACGTCCGCCAAGTGCTTGCGCAGGGTGATCAGGTTGAACGGCATTTCGTACTCGACCTCCTCCGGCTGTGAGACGACGTTGACATCGATCACCGCGCCGTCGGCGTCGTGTGTGACCTGTAGCTCCGGTTTCTATACACCCCTTTCAGCGCACATCTAGATGGTCGAGAGCGCATACACTCACCTTGCGCTTCAGCACCGGCATGATGTCGGGGACATCGTCAACACCAGGAATCTGACGTCCGAGGACGTCAGCAGCGCCTAGCTCCGCGACAACCTTGGACATGTTCATGTCCACCGCGGCCTTCGACCACAACTTGATTGCGGTCGCTGCCTCGTCGGAGTCTTGGAAAGCCTTGTCCGAAATCACGAGAGAAATAGGAATGTTGCGGTTCGTGATCTTTTCAAGCAGCTGCTCCGGGCTGAACAACGCGACGGTCTTCAGCGTCGGCTTGGCTGTTTCGGAGTTGAAGCGTATCCACGCCTGAATCATGATCGCATACGTGCCAGCCGAGGGAGCAACTCTGTCATGACCCTCCTCCATGGCTTCGTAGAGTGCACAGGCGTTCTCGATCCACATGTCCGTCTTCTGGACTTCGAGGGCCTCGCCGATGTACGCCTTCAGAACAGAGTTGTAGATGTTGATCGAGAGGATTGGATCGTGCATGCGCTGGCTGCGGAGGAGGTCAAACACCTGTTTCGCACGCGGGACGTCGTGAAGGTTGTGCACACAAGCGTTGATAATCGCGACCGAGTCCTGAGTTGGCGTGTCGATGAAGAACAAGTCGTTGTGCTGGGATTTGGCGTCTTGCGGGAGAGGAGTTGGGAGGAGAGTGTACTGTTTTGGACGATTGAGGAAGCCGCGCATTTCATCGAACATTTCCTGCGAGCTGTCCACGACAATTTCTGGTGTTGGCGTTTGAGGTTGTTTCGGAACAGACATGTACGCTGGGAAGTCTGGATTCGGATGAGAGGAGGACACGCCAAAGGCAGGACCAGGAGCATTGCTCTTTTTAGTAGCTGTCGTGTAGAGGCGAGCTGGCCGAGGGAGGTTCTGTCGAGAGTACGACAGCAAAGTCGTCTCTAACTTGTGAGAAGTGCGTCGCGCGAGCGGTATCATGACTAAAGTAATCTATCTGTTGAGGAGCTGTCAGTTACTGCAGGGTAGCATTCATGTATGTGAGAGACGACCAGGTGTGCATTCTGAGGTGCCCGCGGCGGTCACTTCTCTGGGAAGTAGAGGAGGCGTCGGCGGTGTCTTCCACTGTTGAGGGATGGAAAGACAGTCCGCCATATACCGCACGTCTAGTCATTGTCGCCGTGCGAATATAGCGAAGAACGAACGTTGCGCTCACATTATATGTCCAGTCTAAACTGAAGGCTCCCAATAATGCCAGGAACTTGAATGACGAATGGCTGGTCGAAAGAGGCTAGTCACCAGGCTAGCTTAGACAACGGTTCCGCGACTTCTCGCTAGTGTGTGGACGTGTCGTGCAGAGTTCCTGCGTCGGACACTCGACCAGCAAAGCCACCGTATAGAAAGTTGGAAGAAGTGGGTGGGCGACAGGATGTTGGACGGCCGAGCCAACTTGACCGCCGAGTCTCCGGCGCTTTGGAAGTCGCAAAATTGATGGTATGATTGATGGCATGAGACGCACTAAATCTTAAGTGAATCAGATATTCCCAAAGCAGACTTAACCAGACGGTATCCCCATCGGCGTTCGCTGCACCGTTCCCTTCGCCGCCTGCTCTTCACGCCCTCCACGACTTACTATACCCCTCTCTCCACGCTTGTCAAGCACTCTTCACGCTGCTTTGAAACTCTTCTGTGAACGCCAATCTCATCTTTACGCGGGACTGCAGGCTACGTAGGCCAGGATGCCTCGTGCGTTTCACCTCCCGGGAGTGTTCTTTCTCTTTTGTGCTTTCGCTCTCCTCTTTCTTGTCTCGTTATCCCTGCCCTACCTGCCGGCAATCGACATCGCTCGTGTGCATTTTGAAGGGAGCCCAACAACGAACGACGCCGCTCTGACTGAGTTGCGGGTGCGTAGTGGCTGTACTGTATAGAAAGCGCCAAGTGCTCATGGTTGTGGTACAGTATGGTATATGGTATGTGTTCGCGCAACCGGGAAGGCCGGAGAGAAGTTGAATACGCTGCAGGTCATACTGTTGGTATGTGACAGGCGGCCAGAGGTACTGCAGTGCCAAGGGTATGTTGGTGCTATGTTCCTCCCAGCGTGTTGTAACCGTTTGTGCATGTCAGGCCATGGCTACTTCACCGTCGTGTACAACTCAGACAGGACGAGCTGGCAGACGGTTGGAGCTTCATGGACGCGCGGTCTTGCCATACATCCTGTCGGTGCGTAGAAACGACTGTGAACTCTATCCACGACCTCACCCCACCCAGCATGCGGCCTGGCCTTCGTCGCATTCGTGCTCTCGCTCTCGACGCAAATCACCGTCGCACTCCTCGCGGCGCTGGCGTCCTTCCTCGCCGCACTCCTCACGCTCATCGCCTTCGCCATCGACATCGCGCTCTACGTCTACGTGAAGCACCAGATGCGCAAGCTGACCGGCGTGATCGAGCACACCAGCACCGCCCCAGGTGTGTCCGTCCATTCCAACCCACCACCTCCGTGATCGCTGACTGCGGCGCCGGCAGCGTTCTGGATGACCTTCGCGGCATTCATCCTCCTCTGCCTCGCAGGGTGCACAGTCTGCTTCGGGCGCCGGCGCGACCGCATGGCCGGCGCGACGAGCTACCCGATGGCCCCGAAAAAGCTCTCCTGGAGGGACAAGTTCAAGCTCAGACGCTGAGCTCGCTCCAGCTCGTGCAGAAGTGGTCCAGTTCCATCCAGCGACTAGAGGCCGACATATTGTGCCTCCACACTCATCGCTTGGTATATATATATTACTTCGCTTGCTTTCCTAGCTAGATTATCATCTGCAATACCCGCGCACACCTCCGAATCCTGCTGCGTAATTGACGCTGCTTATAATATATAGTTCTTGTCTCTGGATTGCAAGCGAGAATGGGGGTGTACCCGCAGCCTGCTTATCTTCGGGCATCGCGTTGAATCCTAACTCAGTTTTTTCCTATATCACGATAGGTATACTAAAACATACACAAGAAAGTTGACTAGCAGAGCATACGAGAAGCAGGTATCCGTGCATACAGGTAGCGCATGGCATGGGGAAAAGCACGGTCTCCCCAGCAGAGATACTTTGCGGACTGTCCCTCTGGAGTCCGGTGGAGTCTGGAAACACAACCACAGATCACTGTGCTGCTTGCTCGGCACCCTTCGCCTTGCCCTTGGGGTTCGTGAGGCTCTTGTGGATGAACGGCAGCACACCTGATCGCCCGGGGGTGAGCTGAGACGCAATAACGGAGGTGGGCGCACGTACCTCCGCCCGCAATGGTCGCGCGAACGAGCGTGTCTAGCTCCTCGTCACCACGGATGGCTAGCTGGAGATGGCGGGGCGTAATGCGCTTCACGCGCAGATCCTTGGACGCGTTGCCTGTCGATAGCCGGGTCAGCTCGCGGCGGACATGCAGGTTTATTGGGCCGTACCGGCGAGTTCGAGTACCTCCGCTGTCAGGTATTCGAGGATGGCAGAGGTGTACACCGCTGCCTTTGCGCCTATGCGTACGTTATGTTGTGTCTTCTGCTTGAGGTAACGATGGATACGGCCGACGGGGAACTATAAGGATTGTTAGCACCTGTCTTACTCGCAGACATTACTCATGCAGCAAAGTATGGAGAGACATGGAGCATAAGTGCAGGATGCATGTTGAAAGACAGATCACAGTGGTATTTTGGCAACGACGTAGAGATTAGCATCGAAAAACGTGACCCTCGTTATTCCGCGATGCCTTTCAATAAGCCAAGCAAATGTAGTGCCCATAGATAGTGTGATTTCCTGAAACGCGGAACTCGCCTGAAGACCTGCCCGCTGACTCCGCGTCTGCAACGTCCGCTGAGCGGCCTTTGTCTCTTCCTGCTGTGCGGCGGCGGCGGCGGCTGCAGCGGCTGCACCCTTGGGCTTTCCGGACTTGGCTGGTGAAGGCATCTTCAATCCAATATACACGTCGATCGCGTGGTAGTCGCGATGGCTTGCTTGTCGCTGGATAAAACGCTTCCCGCGAACACGTAATTAGGGGTAATGCGCCAAAAAGCTTCCACTCTCGCGCAAATTTGTGTTCGGGAGTATGTTTGAGATATCCCGAGAGGAAGCAGAGGATATAGGGACCGAACTGGGCGCGGCGTAGGACGCGCAGAAGATGGACGTTCGGATGAAAGAGTGAAAGGGGTCGACCGTGCGAACGGGCGCAATCAACGGGTTGGGACGCGCACCACGTGCCAGATCGCGTTTCGCGTCGGCACGTGGGCAGAACAGCTGGTGCCTGACGTCACACACACCAACGCTTGCTCCTCGTCCTCTACGGTATATAACGTTCACTGACGCAAGATGATTGGCATAACACCTAACACCCACATCTTACTTTCACTTCAATTATAACGACGACAAACATGTCCTCTGCTACCAACAATTTCGACAACGTCTACGCCCAGCAGCCCCCGCCTCAGCACCACCAGCACACGTCGTCAGACATCCTCCCTGGAGCGCGCGGCGCGAGTGAGGGCACTTTCGACTATTCCGCGGACGTGACCACCGATCCGCGGGTCTGGCAAACGAACAACGAGCGTCGCTTCGGCGCCGGGACCGACACGGGTGCCGTCATGGCCGGTGGTCAACATTCGACCACCGAGACCGACGCGCCATCGACCTGGGACAATAGCGCGGCCCACCCTGACAGGCCTATGAACGTCCAGACAACAAATGCTGGTGAGGCAGTTACTCGCTGTCCAGTTTCGTTTGACAAGTTCATAACATGTTTCTCAGGCGGTGTCGCAATTGACGGCCGCGATGACCTGCCCGAAGGTCATGCCAAGCTGACGGACAAGATTATCGGAAAGACTCAAAAGGTGGGCTGTTGTTTGTGCATGCAGACTCGTTTAGGCTCACGACATGTCAGGTCACGGGAAAGATGATGCACAAACCTGAACTCCACGAAAAAGGCGAGCTGCGGGAAGCAGGAGGGAAGGAGGCCGCCGCCGGTCGTGCGCGCGCGCTACACGACTGAAGTATGTGGCCACGAAAGTAGGTTGATTTGTATTACCGGTACGATTGTACAATTATGGCACGCTGGAATATTATCGTCAAGGTTGTGAAACTACTGCACCACAAGGTCTAACCCTGTACTATATGACACCATTGCATCTGAAGAACTTGCGAGATACCTGAATGTGATCATCTGGGCGGAATAGAAGTCTGAAGATGATGCATGCATATGGCAAAGTGTGAAGGATTTCAGGTCAAACCGTCCCCCTCAAAGGACACACCATGGTTAAACCAGCTTCGAGTGGGTACTATCCAGCGCATCGTGTGCATGATATAGATACAGAGCATTAGAAATACATACAATATCAGATAAACGTCCAATATACACATCCTTGATATCCTGATCAATGTCCTACTAGCCACGCCCGCAGCTCACGGACGAGATTCTTCGCTCCAACCTCGAGTTTCTCATCCCTCGCCCGCTGCACCTCCACAATCGTCTTCTTGCGCTCCCTCGTCGTCAGCACGAGCCCCAGCCGGCGGGTCGAGAACGTGACCGCGAGCGCAGAGAACAGCACCGTGCGCCTGCGGGACGACGACGGGCCCGCGGCGGCTGGCTTGGCGGCGTCGTCTGTGTCGACGCACACGACGCCGTCGCGGGCGCCGTACGCGCGCACGAGGTCCTCCAGGCGCGCGCGGGGCTGCATGAGGTCGAAGAGGTCGCGGAAGCTCTCGTCGCGCTCGAGGTGCAGCTCGGACTCGTCCGCCCAGACGTCCTCGCGGACCTTGAGGGCGATGAAGAGGTCGAGCACACGCGTCTCGCGCTGGAGCGACTGGATCGGCGAGAGCGTCGTGCTCGGGCGCGGCGCGGACGGCGGGGCGAGCGGGAAGGGGTCGGTGGAGTGCGGGGGCTTGACGAGCGCGCTGTAGGCCGGGAGGTAGGTCGAGCGCAGGACGTGCATGCACGCTGCGGGGCGGTGGTCAGGTGTGTTGAAGCGGCCGCAGCGTGAGCGACGCACCAACGTAGAACGCCCGGTTCACCAGCCGCAGCGACATCGTCAACCAATACAGCATCTTCCTCTGCCTCTCGATCGATGCTGTGATCGCAAAGGTAGAGTACACTATTCGAAGCAGCAGATGCGGAGGCAGCGTGTCCAGCGTGAGCCGCTGTCGTCTGTGGCCCGAAAACGGGGGTGGCGGCGCCGCGGTGGTGCGCGCGGAGTACGGGGGCGGGGCGGGCATTTTCTCCTCGAGGATGATCATCGTCCTGGCGTGCGAGAGGGGGGTTTTATAAGCAGAAGATAACGATGTGCGTTTGCAGCAGTCTGCGCGAGACGTGATGTGGGATCCGTCAGCTCGTCTTTTACAGAAGACAGCGTCGTCTGCTGCGGAAATGAAGTCAAGTTGCGCGACTAAATACGGTTCCGCAGTCTGAACTCGATGCGGCTGCAGTAGGAGCATAGGATGTCAGAGGTCCTGCCATGGGGCCCAAGGTGCCAACGGCTGTCGAACATGACTGGTCATGGCCATTGAGTAGTATTATTACACACTAGAAACTGTGATAATAAATGTGATCGCAGTGAGGCCAAAGAGCAGCGTAGATGTAGCCAGAGAATTTGATGAGCGGTATCGGGTCCCCGGGGTCGCGCTTGTGGGCATCACTGTTCTGCAGACTGCAATGCTGTCACAAGCGTCACTCCTTCGCTATGGGCGATGCAAGTACATAACTTCATACAGGAGTGCTGAAAGGAGTGCTGAAGATACATATTTACAATAAAGCTTGATACCAGGAAAAGAGATCGTGACATGGACGAGACTACTATTGTATGATACAAACGCAGGTCATGATGCGATGTCGTGGAGGCGTGGTGATACAGAGACGCGAGGATTGTTCCATGTTGATGAGGTTGCGCGGGTATAAACGATGGATGTGGATGAACCAAAGCAAGACTGGTGCGTGCGAGTAGATGGCGACCGAACCGATGCAAAAAAAGCGGCAGAGAGACCAACGAAAGTGCAGTGTAGAATGCGAGACGACGTGCGTGCAGGAGGCGAGTGAGACAGTCCGTGCGAGTGTATCCAAATGGGATGAAAAAGAGGGAAACACCAGAGGAGAACGGGGCAGGAGGTGGCCGCTAGATCTTGAGCTCCCGGAAGCCCCGCACGTCGAGCCTGCCCGTCCCGTTCCTCTGCCATTCCCCCGCGTCCGAAGCGTCCCTGGCCGCGGCCGCGCGCTGCATTCGTCCGCCAGGAATCTTGATCTTGCCTGCGCTATTCTTCTTCGCTGCCGCTGCCGCCGCCGACGTCACGCGGGCCTTCGGCAGTCCTAGCTGCTTGCGTTCGCGCTTCGTGAGCGTGCGGTCCGGCGGCGGCGGCGTCGCTTCGGGTGAGGAGGAAGAGATCGAAGAGAGCGAGCTGAGAGACGATGGGGAACCCGGCACGGACAGCGACAGTGGTGGGGTGTCGATCGACCCGTCGTCCCCATCCACGCCCAGCGGCGACCGTGTGTCTGCGATGAATGCTTCATGTGATGGGCGTGATGAACTCTTATGTCGCTTTGCCATCGACTGTGAGCTCTCCGACGACGCCGACGACTCATCAAACGTCCGCTTTGGAGAGTGATATATCCGTGAAGGGCTCGGTGGACATGAAGGAAGTGGGTAAGGAAGTACGGGTTGAGATGAGGGGGGCTCCGTCAGGGGCGATACTGAACGGGAGAGAGGAAGGGGTACGTGTGACGGTGTCACTACGGGCTCAGAGGCGGATGGTTTCGACAGTCGTTTGCTCTTCGGTTTGGAGATGGGTTTCGAGGACGACGCTCGGGACACCGGTTTTCTCCTGACAGGCGACGCAGGAGGAGGCGACGGGCTCGCGTCGTCGGCCGCCTTCACTTCTTGCACGTTGGGCAGGCCGGCATGTGGGCCCCTCAAATTCCGTATCGATGAAAAGTGCTCCCAGTCGTGATATCTGCAGGGGCGGCATGAAACACAGCACAGCAGGCGCGAATTCGTGCAGACTCACGCGACGTAGACAGTCGCATTCGCGCTGTCGTTGTTCGCCGGCGGCAACGGGGGCAACGCCGCCCACACCTGCCTATCCAAACGCTTGCGCTCTCTCCGCGTCAGGGTCTTTTCCCCGTCGTCTGCGGCTAGGGCCTGCGGCGCAGGCGACGTGCGCGCGGGTGCCGGAGACGGCGAGCGTGAGTCCGTCGCGGGGTCACCGCCTGCATTCCATTCGATGATGTATACAAGCCCTGGTTGGACGACTTTCACGTTGCGCTTGATCATGTGCGCGAAGGCAGATAGCTCGAGATGCCCGCCATAAGTCGCTGCATCACTTGTTTAGGCCCCGATGTGCGTGTAGAATGAATCAACGGGCGGCTCACCTTGTTGCCTCATACACTGAAGATGCACGTCCAGCCCCCGCTCGTCATCCACAAAAGGCTCGTATCGACGCTTGTGCGCCTCGATCCAACTGCACACCTCCGTTCTGAGCTTCGCGTGGTAGGACTCCGTGCCGTAAAGTTGATCAGAGAGGGCGCGGAAGAGGCAGTTGCCGTCGCCCAGCGTCGGCGCCGCGTAGAGCCCGAGTGCGCGTAATTGCTCGTTGAGCATCTGCGTGTTCTCCGCGGGGTCGGCGAGGGCCTGCAGGGGCGTCGGTAAGCTCCCACGGGTGGTCAAAGAGACGGACGGAGGACGTTACCTTGCCCCTGCTCCTGGTCGTCCGAGAGCGGACTAGCGAGAACGGATGTCTTTTTCGTCAGCGACGGCAGACAAGAAGGTGCGCCGACACGCCCTACTCACGCTGGGGCGCAGCCTTTGCGCTTTTCCGCTTAGTATGCGCCATGCGTTGTGCCAAAATCTGTGCTCGCTGTCGGGGGCGACGTCGAGGTGGGGGAAAGGTTGCTGGGGGTAGTTCTGGGGTCCCTGGTTCAGTTTTGAGGGACTTCTGACACTGCCTTTTTGGGCCGCGCTTTACTTGATTTTTATTTGTTCTGGCCTGGGTCTCGCTGAGCTCGTTGTGCACCACAAGGCCCAAACGATATGATGAAAGTTGGCGATTCAGATCACTTTTGTATGGTACGAACGCTGAGAGGCTTTGTAGCCGCCCTTTTCAGCCTGGGATCACTGCGCTCAGAGACCGCCGGATCGAGCCGCGGCAGCGACATCCACACTCAGCACCGGGTGAGAGCTCGCAAAAATCGGCGTGTACAGAGGCGGATGCAACAGGGTGTCTGCTACAGTACAGCGCAGCACAGAACCAGGAATTAAGAGTCCTCGCAAAGGATACGAGTCAGCGCGGCACCACGATGCTGTACTTGCCCCCTGCAAGATCAACCGTCGCATCACTCCCAACTGTCGTAGACTTCCCATTGATTGTCGCCCTCCCGGCGAACGGCAGTCTGACAGTGCCACTGGTCCCGGCGGGGACGTCGAGGGTGAGGGTGAAGGTACTGTGGCTGACCGCCCACTTAGAACCATACCATCCCAGAGGCGTCTGGAATCCGCCCTCCGCGGAGGGGAGGCCCGCGAGGTGCGGGGCGACCGCCCAGGTCTTGCCCTGAGCGGACGTCACCCTCAGGCCGAGGATGTAGAATGTTAGTGCGGATGTCGGGCCGGAGCTCCAGCCATGAGAATGGCTTGTGTATGCCGAGTCATAGTTATAGCCTCTGTATGAGCGGTATCTGCACATCAAGGTGAGATGAGATATTCTCCCACCAAAACATACAGACTCACCCGAGAGAGCCGTTCGCAGTGAATCCCTCCAGTAACGTCGACTGGACACTGAGATTCGTATATAGCATGTATCCCCACTCGCGGTGAAGTAGATCCATCGCACGTTCATCGTTACCAGATTGAAAATGTGCTTGCAGCTGATCAACATCGATGAGCTCAAGCATAGCACATTAATCGCCTGGATAGACTCGCCTCCAGAGAACCAATGAAGGGCGAGATGGTATCAGGAAGCTCAGGCGCGATCGCCCCGAGGTCGTTCCAGTTTTCGGTGAGGCCCTTGCTGACGGAGCTCGCCTGTTCGGCAGACGTAGTCAAGTTGTACAGAATGGCCATCGAGTTGGCGTCTTGAGGGCAAAGCGTAGTCGTGTCGTTGTCACGGTACATGCCCGCCGAAGGCAGCCAGAATACATCGTTGAATGTGTTCTTGAGCGCGGCAGCGTTCGATGACCAGTTCGACGCCACAGTGGTCTGGTTCAAAGCCGACGCGAGATCTGTCGCAGTTATCAGAGTCTGACCGAGCTGTTAGCTGAAGCGCGTTGAAGTTGGTTGTGGAACAGCCACCTGATAGAGTAAAGCGTTCCCCTCAGAGTTATGACCGCCGCCACCTAATCTGGCCCAGTCACGCAGTCCCGTAACGTTCATCAGCCCCGACGAGTCAACCTTTCCAAGGACGTAGCCCACTGCCTTCGTGTAGTTCGCCCAGACTCCCTGTAACCATTCGGTGTCACCAGAAAACAGGAAATAGTTGTGAGTGCCGATGAGAGTCCACATGTGGTAGGTGTCGCTGCCGAGCTGAGAGAGAGGCGGTCCGGACTCGGGGAGTGCGCCTGTCGTGGGATCGATGGCTGCGAACATCGTCGAAAGCGCGTTGCGGGTCGGGATCAGATCGTTTGTGGAAACGAACTGAGTGGGAACAGCAATGCCCATGTCACCTTTCGGATAAGTGAGCACATTATTACGTCTCACGCAGTCGTGGGGACAAACCTGGCCAGACAGCTCTACTTTTTATATCAGTCTCAGTCACGACGGTAAGAGTTAGGACTTACCGATCTCGTTTTGCGCCATCAACAATGATTGGCCCAGCAACGCCCAATGTCGCGTTGTTCGCCCACCCCGGGGAGGGTACAATAGGCACTTGCCGACCCGTGTGTAGTGGGACCGTGTTGGTTTGCACGGTATATGCGCCGGAGTACCATAGCTACCAAATAGGTTCAACAGAGCATGAATGTAGACACGGGAAGTGCCCACCTTCGTCAAAAAGCTTTTGTCATGGAAGTCAGGATCTGAAGCATAGAAATATCCACTGTAATCTCGCATATCGTCCACGTGAGGCATGAAGGAGATGGAACACGACACGTTTGAGACCGTCACGGGAGCATCCGAAGTTGAGACTAGGGTCAGGTAACGGAAGCCACCTCGGAGGGTCGACGAAGGTTGCGTCCACAATCCTTTCCGCAGTGGCGTTTGTATATGGAAAATGCCATCGTAGGACTGGTTTGGGGCAGGATATGACGAGTCGTCCGAGTCGAATGGGGAGATGAACATAGGGGACTCAGTAAAGGATAGGGCGAGGGCCGAAGACTGGGAAACAATGTTGAAATTCAATGATATAAGTCCACCGACCTACGTCAGACCGTGAGCAGACCATCCGACATTCCGATATAGGGACGACTACAGACCTCTTTCCCGAAATCCAAGGTCAGCCACGACTCGTTGGCTGAAAACGTCGCTCCTACACTGCTCGTTAGCAGGCCTTGACCATTCTGGATCGACCCGTGCGACTCCTTGACCGACGTCGGGTGTACGACCCTTGAAGCTGGCGCCAGATTGAACGTGTCCCAAGGACCGTTGGGTGCCGTGCCCCACACGAGCGGCACCCCAGACGCGAATGCAGCGAAGAGCACACTACCTCGCATGACGCTGTAGTCAAACGAACGGAAGGTTGTCGAAGGTTCATCGCGTGGGAGATTATATGTACTTTTCATGAAATGAGTCTTGGTCTATGCGAATCATAGGGCCTCATTGGCGGGCCGGCTACGATGGCGAAGTGGGAGCATGACTGCGACAACAACAGATCCTATGAACAGGCGTCGTATGGAGAAGTGTTCGAAGGGAGGGCGTGTCGGACGTACGTAGGAACCAGCTGACTGATCACGATGTTACATAAATCACGGATATATTCAGATTTATGTCCGCTGGGCCGCCCTGGTCATTGAGTCGGTGTATCCAACAGCCAACGCCCGAAATGCAGGGGCCGCGATGTCGGGTGACAGACTATGGTCGTCTTGCTGTGTTGGCGAGTCCGCGGGTTGTACGTTCGCGTTGGGCACAACGAGTAAGTCTCGGGGGTATGCCTCTTGCTTGCCTAGGTCGCGTCGGTACATTAGACACTCGGACTGCTGGATGTGCTTGGGGGTCAGCCCCTTGTCGCCGACGATGAACTTCGTCGGCGCGACCAGGATGTCGTTTTTCGTGACGTCCGGTGACCCATCGGTACTCCCATCCCGGAGCTGAACTTTGTCCACCCTCGTCAGAAATCAACCATGTAGAACCGCCTCCATGACCCATTTGAGGCCGATTTGGCCCCATGCACGTCTATGATGACATTGGGGACGATAACCGCAAAGGTTGTGATGTCGGCGTTGGAGATTACCACGAGAATCGTCTTGGCATGCGAATTGATTGAGGAATCGGTGTCCTGTGTTCGATGTAGAAAGAGCTCCAGCGACACCTCGACGTCGACGGTGCATAGCTTAGCCGCAGTGATGGAACACCGATAGTCTTCCTCGCTGAACTCCACAGAACCGGCGCTGAAAGAAGTGGGTGCAACGGCACGAATCATATGCATCACCATGGCTCATGTAGTCTGCAGGAGCTGCGCGCGCTGGCGACCATCGAGGATGGCGGAAGTGAGTGAGCTGAGTGTCAAGGTCGTCGCAAGCCGTGAGCGTTACTAACGTGGGGTAGTACGATGGCCCATGTCGTCGCCTACAGGTGAGCTTTGTGCGAAAGTCGCAGCACGACAGGTGCACTCATCCAGCGTTGGGAAGCTGCGGAGGAAGTGGGAGAGCCATCTGGCGACGGAGAGGTAAGTTGTCCAGAACGACAGACATGGGTGGAAACATGGAGCCAAGGAGCATCCGCGGCGAAAAGGCGTAGCGGAAGATGGGTCCTTCGTTTTCTTCGGCTCGTTCCTTGGGATTTGAGACCTTGAATATATACCGAGGTCGTTGACGCGTCGGGTGAGTTGCTATACGGAGTGTGCCCATGGTAGTATCAGATATCTGTTGCCCGTTATGCTCGATCATCGGGGCCTGTATACATTCCAGTAGCGTTAGTCGAGTGGAAGTGGTCGTCTCAATGAAGAAGAAAAGCAGTTTAACATCCTCGACGTTCCGAAGGACATGGGACTTGAAAAGTAGCGGGCGCTGTGCACACGCCTGCACCCGCCCAATATCGACCCGTCAGGCATGCCGCGAGTCCGCGCTTCAAGTTTTGGTCTCCGTCTGGCTTGGTGTCCTAGATGTTGAGCCTATTCGTGACCAGGTGAATGACCTTGGAGGCAAGCCTCCACCTGTGGTTGTCTCGGATTCGTGGATGTGTGAGTATATGCCTACAGTGAGTGTGAGGCAATAGAGGAAACGAATTGGTCACACAACGTGCCTCTCTCTTGAAGAATCCATGGAATATCTTTGCGGACTACTGGTCAGGCTGGGTATCTAGCTCGAGTATAGCTTTGGACAACTTTTGTGGACGGCGTACAACGAGACAGTATGTGGTAACCATTCATGTAGCCAATCTTGACGGACGCAACAGACTAGCCAACCCAGCATAGAGCATCGCATGCGGCCTGGAGCAGAATCATATTGTGGTGGTGGAGGTAGCGGTCAGAACAGAAAAGCAGCATGTAAGCTCAAAGCCGAAGTGTGAAGGTAGTAAGCCAAAAGGTAACTCAAATTTATGATGGATTGAATCTGTCATAGAGACAAATACTGAGATTGCTGATCCTCTCAATAGAAATGTCAGTATAGTGCTTACTATCTCACCACTTACCAACTTGAAGTAAGTACTTGGCTCGTCGTCAGTGTTCTCATCGTCCTTCCACCACGACCCCATGCATGTCTAAATTGACGGTCTACTCTAGATTTTGCACAAATATACTTACCTCTTCTCGCCGTGCGCTGGAAATTACCCCGCAGGGCCCTAAACAACCCTTCGTACTTCGCCGTCTTGCACACCGCGGCCGGGATGCGCTCCGAAATAAATCCCTCGAACCCCAGGTGGCTGGACCTCCAAGGCGTCGTACAACGCTGCGACTGCGAGGTATACCACCAGAACTAACAACGACCAAGATTACGGAGGTGTTCAGCCGGTTTGGCAACGTTAAGGATTGTGTGATTAGTACGTCTTGCTCGTGAATTCCAGTTGAGCCATCCCACTGAACACGTCGTAGTAGCCGGGGACCCTGACGGAAAGCCTACGGGGCATGCTTTTGTAGAGTACTATTTGCCAGATCACGCTGAGGACGCGCTGAGGGCCTCCAAATTGAAAGACATCACCATTCATGGTCAACCTATCGACGTCGCGTTCTTCAAGCGGTCTCTCACTACTGTGAAGCCCTCTCGGACACTGCACGTCAGCGAGATTCCTCTCGACATCTCACTATCCCAAGTCAAGTCCTTCTTCGAGTGTCATGGCCCTATTACAAATGTTCGCTTCGGTGTGATATCTTTACAAGTCCCTCAGCTTCATGGTTCCTCATCCTCCTTCAGGACGTTACCCCGGCTCAGCATATATTGACTTTGAGTCAACGAAAGTCGCGCAGGGCGCCATGCAGCAGTACCAGGCCACGCCTTTCACGATGAGCGACCGCGTCCTCACGGTCTACTATGCGCAACCCAGCTTTACTGTTGCACGTCCCGAAGAGAATGACCGTGCTGCGGCCACCGTGCCTAGACTGACAAGCGAAAGGCGATTGAACACGCCAACGTCGTCCGTCTTCGTCACGAAATTCGCAAAGCCAATGCTTGAGAGCGACATCCGCGAAGCATTCAAGAGTTTCGGCGAGGTCCAATCTGTCACCCTCAGTGCGTAGAATATACAAGTCTTCATGCTACGAGTTGGCTAATATCGACGCACAGATTACTACGAGGACCGCCCCTCACGCACGATAGCCTTCGTACGGTTCGCCAACATCGCCGAGGCGGCGATGGCGATCGAGGCGTGGCAATCCGGTGCCCTGCAGCACCTCGGGCAGAACCTGCGGATGGACTACGAACTCGACCCCACACGCCGCGGCAATCGGCCCTATCATACCCTACGCCTCTCCGGCTTCTCGGGTGGCCTGCCCATCCTAGAGTCCATCGCGGAGGAGTTCAAGGAGTCTGTCTGGCGCGTCTCTGAGCGTACGTCATTGGCGAAGGTCTTCCCCGTTAGTCGATAAATATTGACGTGGGATCTAGCTGTCACCGACCAGAGTCGTAAGGGCAAAGGCGCGTCGGTGGGCTACGTCGAGTTCCTCACCATCGACCACGCCGCGGCCGCGCTCGGGGCACTCCAGGACCGCGTCGTCAACGGCGACGAACGCCTCAAGGTCGCCTATGCTACTCCACTGAAGGCATGGACGCTCCGCAGCGGTGTCGGCGAGCGTGATCACGGTGCTGGCGAAGTCGGTTTCGGTTTCGAGGGCAGCGACGATCCGCCTAGAACAGCGTCGTTTCAGGCGTTGAACCGCGAGGATCAGTGGACCAGGCTGGAGAAGATTGCGAAGGATCTGGGCAACGAGTGGAAGCCGGGCGACGGGGAGAATGCCAACGAAATCGTGAAGGAATTGGTCGAGAAGAGGGCGCAGGAAAAGGTATCGAAGCGGCAAGAGCTTCTCAGGTTATTGGATGCTGCTCGTAACAGGCCGTCGAATCCGGACCACAAACCTGAGCAATAAGCATCATCGTAGACTCGCGCAGGGCGGGCACTTCGAAATATTTTTGACAGCTGTCCATCGACTCGTCTATCGCGACGCAATCTGCCGCACAATCCAGCCCAAGACATCGACGCCCGTCGCCTGCGCGACGACGCACCCCAGCGCAGGCCGCACCACACTCCCGGAGAACGCACGATTGCTCCCCAGTCCCGCGGCCATCGCCCAGCCCTCGAACCACGGCGGCGCATACGTGAACCACCCAATCGTCCATGCGTACCCGAGCATCCGCACCGCCCACCCGCCGCGCACGCCTACCCGCTTGCCTGCGTCGATGGCGAGGTCCTCGACGACGATCGCGAGCGCGTTGTACAGGAAGAACCAGCACGAGGACCCCGTCCGGTACGGGTGCACCATCGCGTCGCCCGGGACGTGTGCGAGCCCCGAGACGGAGAAGCCGACGATGAGCTGTGTGCGCGAGGCGAGCCACGTCCCCGGCGTGAACCCCAGGAAGCGGGCGGTCGCCTTGCCTATCGTTGATACGAACTGGGTGTGGGGTCAGAGGATGCAAGCTGAGAGTCGCTTGTAACGTACGCGTCGCATCATCTGGTGCCATGTCCGTCTGCGTTGTTGTCAGTAAAACAACTCCAAATAATAGAAAGTTGTTGCCACACGTACCCACAAACCCGCCTGATGGTGTATGAATCCCTCCAGCGACCAAACGGCGGTGGCCAGGATGTGGGCTCGGAGAACGCGGTGCCAACGGTGAACACACCGAGGGCGTCGTAAAAGATGTTCATCACGCAGTAGGACTTGCCGCAGAGTGCGACAGAGTTGCGCAACGCCAGCACGAACCCTTGCGACCGAAGCGAGCGCGCCGCAGTGCCCGGCTGCGCAAAGACCGCCGGATTGCAGACACCGAACACGTCTGCGAGGAACAGGTGCCAGGCCATGCGAACGACGCGCACGAGCACGCACTGGACACGCGTCTGTCGCGGCATCGGCGTGAGCTGGGCAACCTGAAGCAAACCACACTCGCGTCACCAGCCTCCTCCGCAGAGACGCGAAATACGCACCTGGTAGCTCCAGCCGACACCGCGCGTGTTCGTCTGGACGCACAGCGACCAGTGCACCCGCTGCCACAGCGGCATCGCCGTCTGCGGCAGTCCCTCGGCGGGTCCTGGAACAGCAGCAGCGTCGCCGCGGTGAAGAACGGCGACCCGAACGTCGACCCGACCGAGTCGTTCTGCAGGCCCTCGCCCGTGTCGTAGCGCGCCCCGAGCGCGTGCGCCCGCCCCGGGGATCTTGGGGCGCAGCGCGTCGCCGAGGGCGATGATCGAGTACGGCAGGGCGGCGTACGTGGAGAGGGGGAGAGGACCGGGGGGCGGAATGTCCACTAGAGGCGTCAAGTCCGACGACCAGCTGTGGCCGCCGTCTGGCTGCACGCGATGGCCCAGGGGCCGGATGGGTGTAGCAAGTGCAAACTTGCGGCGTGCAGAGAAGGGGAGATGAGGGAGTACGCCTCTCGTGTAGCTACCCGAAGTTGCTCGGGATCACAACCATAGGCAACGTACTACATCTGAGTGGCGCAACCGCACCGATCTGAAACTCCTGTCGAGGGACGGGTTCCCTGATTGCAGTGAGGTGATTGTAGCACGAATGAAAGGACTGCTGACCAACTGTAGACTTGGACTCCGAGTCTACCACTGCGGCCTGCAGGTGACTGAGCGCTGAGACCTGGACCGATGACATGCAGTGCAAGGACTTCACAGGCCCAGTGACAAACGCGTCGAGTCGCGGGACGAGACTAGGTGCGAGCGCGTTTACCAGCAATCAAGTGTGTATTGCCTGGGGATGTCACACATAGGGCACACCTCGCCGATGCCCACTGGCAGACTCCGCCGTCCGCTCCAGCAGCTGTCGCGACACAGGACGCACAACCGAGGGCTTGCAGACCTTCTGGCACGTCAGACCGCACGCGACGGACCCATCCTCCAAACCGTCCAAGGCGTCGAATTGAGGATGTGTCCCAACGTTCCGACCGTGTGAGCGTCGCGCAGTGTTCACGAACGCGTGCAGAGGAGGTGTCGGCAAGATCTCTGCGCACGAGTCGCGGCCACGACCGCGCGAGCGAGATGACAATGCGTGCTTCACCGTTCACGCACGAGACGGGTGTGTTTAGATATGAGATGCCATAGAGTGGGTGCGTCCTCGACGGGACAAGTGGGTAGTAGTAAATACAGCATGAAAACAGATGGAAGATAGGATAGTGGTGCCGAACGCGCGATGCAAAATAGTATGAACGAGAAGCCATGGCTACAGCGGGCGAAAGATATTAGGCGGGCGAAGAGGCGCATATGCTATATTTACAAATCCTGGTGTAGAGTACGGCGGGGATGGGCGAACGAAAAAATGAAAAGGAAAGGCGCGTTCACATCGTCATCGCGTGGTGGTGGTGGTGGTGCGCGAGCCCGTCGTACAGCCCGCCGCCGTCGCCCAGGTGCGCGCCGTACGCGCCCGCGCCCGCGTCGCCGAGCGCGCCGAGCGGGAACATGCCCTGCTCCGCGTCGACGTCGTACCCCGCGCCGCCGCCGCCGAACT
>KN840536.1:41484-89632 GCA_000832265.1 Phlebiopsis gigantea 11061_1 CR5-6
CGCGGGCTGTGCGCACCCGCGCGAGGCACGCGCTCGGCGCCGGGTCGTGGTCGTGGTGGCGGCGGCTTCGGCCAGCCGCGTTGCTCGCCGCCGGCTGCGCCATCGCGACGTGGGTATTCGGGCTCGACGACCACTTGGACACACACGCTTCCTCGGACGGATCGTCCTGCAAATGGCATCAATCAAGCTATGGATCGTCCGCCATGATTGTCAGATCCCAACTGTCCGCTCGCGCATGTCTGTCCCCCTGGGCAGTGCGAAACGACATCGCAGGGGAGCCCCGGTCATCGGCGGTAGCGCGTCCAGTCCATGCTTCGCGGTCCCGATGTCGTGCGCAGATAATGAAGGTGCGAAAGTTGGCGACGGGGTTAGCAGACAGCGTCGCGGTAGGCTTCGCGGTGCGCGTCCTCGTCGCGTCCGGGCAGGTTTCTCACGCCTCATGTGCGCTTAATCCCCTGGGTCGCAGCGACATTATCGACTACAACCACGATTCGTTGGCGCCACTTCGGTGAAATCTTCAAACCTTTGTGCCCGCTCGCATCGGTGACCAACGACCCCCATCATCCACGTATGATGTACATCGAAAGGTACTGGTGTTCATCTCTGTTCGTCCCTGGCTCAAACCCTTCACAACAGGTACAACGACCGTTGTAGTAAACACCGTATACGGAGCAATCGTGTCCTCTGCTGATGATAATTTGCACCTTCGCAACTTCAACAAATTGACATTCAAAGCACCGCCGGCTTGCTAGCAAAGTTTCAAAAAGAGTCTATAGCATCTTTGCACAATCCTCACCATCAAAGCCTGCATGGCGTTGTGGGACAGCTGTCCCTCCTGGAGAGGATCTGCCATACATGGTCCCGATCTGGGCTGTCTGACAGACGGCCGCGGTGACAAACGACATACGGTCACCTGCCCTGCTCATACACTGGTCCTTGCGTGAACTCCCTGCGCGATCAGATAGCTTGAGCCTTTCCCATCGATAGCGAGGCGGACGGGATATCGACACTCGCCAGATCCTGCTCGCCTCCGCGTCGCCCGCGTCCGGCCGCAGTTTTGGCACTCACGGCTGACCACTCGCAATACCCCAACTTGGGCGGCCGCAGCGACCGCGCTTGTGTCGGAACCCCCAAGCCCTGGTGCACGATTTGAGTATGCCACCGCCTGCATCACCTGTGCTGTGGCGTACCACTGCTGACGACACAAGTCCTTCCCAGATCGGATACAGCATGCCCTCTGCGGGTCCATTTTCTCGCCCACCCCCGCTGCTGCCCAATCGGTCCAAAAACATCAGGTCAAATAACCCGCCTGCGAGGGTGGCTTTCTCCCCTGGCGGGACGGAAATGCGCAGGTGCCCATCGCCTGTATTAGGAATGAAGATACGTGTCGCGGGAGCCCACGACATCTGCGGGCGCGACGGCGGGCAGCATGTCGCGAACGCACGGCCCGCGTCGCCGCCCGTCGACGGGTCTGTGCAGACGCAGTCGTCGCCGCGGCGGCGGCCGTCAGCCCTACAACGAGCACCCAATCGCGCGAGGCGCGGCGAGAGCGCCTTCGACGGCTGCCACGACCGCTCCCTGCCGGGACGGCCCTCGCCGCCCAGGCCGCCGCGGCGTTGCACCCCCGCACGCGGGCGGCGCGATCTGTCCGACGACGACGACTCTGCCCGGACGCGACTCCTCCCCGGCGGGACGGTCTGCCAGAGTAGTACGCCGGCGCGCGGGCTGTGGACCGTCCGCCGCCGCGGCTGCGAGCACCCCCCGACTGCCAGCGCCCGCAACCACGGGGCCGAGGACCACGCAGGGCTCCGTCCTCCGCGTCGTCGCTCTCGCCTGCAGCAGCACCTCGGCTGGGTCCTCGGGCCCTCGGAGCGGGAATTCCCATCAGCCACGTATGATGTGCGCCGGGAGGCAGCTTCGGTATGTTCATCCCTCGCTCGAGCCCTTCCCCACAGGTACGTTGCGTTCGAGGTCGTACGTGAAGCCGTAGCACCAGCATCCGCTCCATCTGCAGCTTCTCAGCTGACAGTCAGGTGATGGTCGTTCTGCCCTAGCTCTGACTTTATGTCTGTAGGATTTTGAGAGGGTCCCTGGCCCCGAATCTTCATCACCAATGGCTAGGCAACATCACCAGCCGATTTTCCTGCCAGCCGAGGATCCATGATATGTGATCCTGGGGCTGTCTGACGACCGGCCGCGGTGACAAATGAATAACGAGGCTCGAGACTCGAGAGCCTTGGCGGTGGAATACGCAACGGCGTGATGGTTACGCGTTCGTCGTGGGTTCGGCATCTGCTGACTCCCCTGAACCACGCTCGCTACGTGGCTGGCAAGTGTCCAGGGCCGCGCTTTCTTTTGGAGACGCTGCTCGCTCTTCTGCGCCACTGTCGCTGGTCCTTGCCGGTAGAAGCTATGAGACTGCCGGGGCGCTGTCGTCGCGCGCTCTGACGACGACTCGCAGTCGAAGGCCACTAGATCGGAGTCTTTCTCACGTTATTTCGAGAACGTCAAGACGAGTCCGTTAGAGTATAGTTCTGGATTTGGGTGAGATGCACCGTCAGCGGCGCGGATGCAGCACCATGTCGCTAGGAAATGGCAAGACAGGGTATATCACAGGTGGACAATGTTACAACGTCCGCAACTGCGCGAAATGGTACTACTCAGATTTACGATGAGATACCACCTTCACGCTGCGACAAGTGCAGCGGCAGCTCCAGGGTGAAGAATGCGTTGACCGTTCATGCATTCTTACCTGTGCGAATAGTCGACATGTAGGCTCGCAGATGAAGCCTTTTGGCCACGCGCATGTCGATCGCACGCAGCGGATCATACGACGCCGCATCGCTCGCTGGGGTCAAGTGCGTTCGGTGTTTGCCTGCTGAGGTTTAAGGAGCCCACTCAGACCGTTGCTTCTCTGGCAGTTTATAGAACGGGCGAACGCCTTCGGTGGGCTCGAACTGAAATCAATATTTTTGATATCCGCTGACCAAGATACCTTCTCGTCGGACTGCAGACCGCGCCCCGACCAAGGGTGTGCCAGCATTTGCGATTTGCTGTACGCTATAGCATGCTGAATGCACGCCTGACGGTGTCGACGGGTGAACAGATCCAGAAGGTGGGCATGTCATCGGAGGAACTCGTGTCGATCGTAGCACCACAGAAGCCCACTGCGACACACAGAGAGCTTGCTCCGTATATTTGAGCCTCCTCATCGGACTGCAGGCCGAGTCCGAGTTCGTATGCTCTGGGCCTGGCAGCGCAGGATGTGCGCAGTGCCGAGGACAAGGCAGTCCATATTTATACCGGTGCTATTTCGCGTCATGTCGCTCTGCGAAGAACACGCCGGACGGGCGTCGTACGCGGGGTATTGCAGATGCCGAGTCCGCGGTTCGAGTGGTTTGTTTCTGCAAGTATAGCTCTGATATAACAGCTCCTCGGCTGGACACCAGAGTGCGTTGCCGCGCCTTCCGAGCGGACACGGTTGGGGGGTCTACACGGTTCGAATGAGAGAGGCCTGCGGATCTTGGGCCGCCCTGTGCCGGATATGTGCGCCTGCCTTCGCGAACGTGCCCCTAGGTCATTCATGACAACCGAAAGGTCATCAGAGTTGATCGCAGAGCCACCACTCGGGAGGAATACTCGGCGCTGCAGGCGCAGTGCCCTTGGTGCTGTGCCTGCGCTCTAGATAGTCGAGTGGGGTCTGCTTTGAGATCAGGCGCATCAGACGGCGGATCAAAACATTGGGCAGCGACGTCGTGGCGGCAGTGATCCTGCCGAAGGAAACATAAGCGCGTAAAGTCCGCGGATGCAAACGGATGTCGGATGCGCCCGGCCTGTTCCTCCCAACGAGGTCTTTAAAACTGTCGTTACTCCTCTCGCTCCTTACAGAACCTGCGTAACGACATTCACGACCATCTCAGCACTTGCTTATCGCTGAGCCTTCACTCGCGTTCCGGGGAAGCGTATATATCTCCCGAACAGCCCAGGAACCCCCCTCAAAATGCCCGGAGACCTCCTCACCTCGTATTTCCGTGCTACCTACGAGGACGTGCTCACGCCGTCCCAACAGCAGCAAGCCGTCGACTCGCTGCTCGACTTCATACACGAGGTCCAGTTCGGCACGGAGGAGGAGCGGTTAGACTTGGGCGTCATCGACGACGAGGATGTCGACCCCGACGTCGTCTCCCGCAAACTGACCGCGGCGCTGGAGAAATGCTACTGGCAGCTCGTCATGTTCTTCCGCGTACGTCTCTTGTTTTTTTTTTGTCTCGCGTCGCGACCCTGACAGACGCGTGCAGAGCTCGCGGCCGTCGTCCCAGATCGCGTGCGCGGAGCCGTACCTGCGCTACCTGCTCGAGACGCCTGCCGTGAAGACAGACCCGACGCACGCGTCCGAGATCGTCGCCCTGCTGCACCTCGCCGGCGCCCTCGCCGCGCCCCCGCCGTACCGCACCAACGCACACTCGCCCTCGGACGTCGGCAAGATCAGCGAGGACCCGTCCGTGACGTGCTTCCACTCGGACGACATCGTCCCCACCGTCGGCATCGTCGGCGTGCACTACACGCCCTCGCCCACGCGCGCCGCCGAGGCCCTGGCGCTCTTCGAGCACGCCTTCGCGCTGTACGACGCCGTCGGCCGCCCGTACGCCCGCAGCCCGTCGCCCTTCTCCGCCTCGCCCCTCGCGCCGGGCCACAGCGCTCTCGGCCTCGACGTGCCCCCGCAGCCCGCCTCGGCCATCGCGCCCGCGTCGCCCACGTTCGCGTACTGCGTCCCCGCCAGCCCCCGGGCCCCGCTCGCCCTCGAGGCCTCGCCCCGGTCCCACAGGCTCTCGGGCCTCTGCGGCCGCCGCGGCAAGCTTCCGCCCAAGACCGAGCTCTGGGCGCGCGCGGCGTACGCCAAGCTCCTGCGCCGCCTGCACGACGCGGACCGGGCCAAGGGCCACGCGGACGAGCTGCAGCGCCAGCTCGAGATCATGAGGTACGCGCCGCTCGCTCGCGCGCGCGCACACACTGTCGCTCACGACGCGTGTCTTTCTGCAGGGCGTACGTGCACGACCACCCGTACGCGCTCCCCGACGACAAGTACGACGCGTTCCTGGCGGACCTCGAGCGCGAGTTCGGCGTGCACGTCGAGCGCCCTACCGACGTCGACGTCCGCGAGCACGAGCAGCCCCTCACCCGCACCCACAGCCGCCTGCGCTTCGCCGAGCCCCTCGCGGCGGACGCGTCCCCCAGCCTCTACCCGTCTCTGCCGCCGTCGTCCTCCTGCTCCTCGGCGTCGTCGTCGTCGTCGACACCCTCGCCGCAGACCCCGTTCACCCCGCTCTCCCCTGTCGACACGTTCGCAGAGCAGTTCCATGCGCACCACGGCGAGGGCGCGGGCAAGTCCGCCGCCGGGGCCGGCGAGCCCGTCGTCGTGCTCATCACTAGCCCATAATCCCCCAAAACTGTGCTCCCTCTCCATCCTACGCACACCGTCCATACCCCCACACGCCCACCTTCTTGCATCACACATTTCTCTGCTACCCTGCATTTATTTATCTGTATGTCATCACTGTTGTCTCTTAGCCACCACCCCATGCACGTCTACCCCTTGTCTGTTGTCTGCAATAACATCCGCACACACTCCCCCGCTCTGTCTGCTCTGCGTTCCCCCACGTGAGGTGATGTACCGTAGCTGCTCGTAATAATACCCGTCCATTTCTACCTGAAAACACTAGCGCGGACGGGATGTCATGTTCAGTCCGCCTGGCCGTCCCAGACGTAGCCCAGGAAGACGTTCGCCCACCAGCGCACCTCCTGCGCGCGTGCGCCTGCGCCAACGCGCCCCTCGGCCTCGTCGCGGCACACGTCGCCCGCGTCCTCGGCCTCGCCGACCATGTCCTGCACGAGCCCGAGCGGCAGCTGCTCCTCGTGCGCGAGCTCGCCGGTCGTCCGCGGGCCTGCTGCACAGCGGCGGCGTCAGCGCGGCGCGCGCACACGAAGAACAAAGACGAGCACGTGCCGAGCGAGAGCAGCCCGACGAGCCGCGCGGAGAACGCGGCGCGCGAGTACGGCGGCGTGTGCAGCACCGCGAGCCCCGACGCGAACGTGCGCCTGCTCACCGGCGGCTCCGTGCACGACGGCAGGTGCGGCAGCACGAGCAGGAACGTCGCGGGCGGGATCAGCGCTGCGGGCGGGTCAGCGGCGCGTCCGGCACATGGAGAAACGCACAGACGCACCGACGCCGCGCGCGCGGTTCCACCCGCCCCAGACCTCGTCGAGCGCGACGACGCCGCGGCGGCGCATCATGNGGGGCGCGCCCTGCAGGACGCCGGCGAGCTCGCGCGCGAGCTCCTCGTGCCACCGGCGCTCGTCGCGCGCCATGTCGAGCGTGACCGGCGCGTTCGCCATCTGCAGCCCGAGCTGCGCGAGCGACGAGCGGATGAAGGCTGCCTCCTCGGGCTCGACGGCGGCCGCGGGCGCGCTGGGCGCCGAGAGCGCGGTGAGCCGCTCGTTGAGCTCCGCGGCGTACCGCACCATCTCGCGCGCCTGCACCTGGAGCGTCTCCAGGTCCTGCAGCGCGTCCTCCATGTTCGTCTGCGTGGCCGCCGCGGTCGTCTGCACGTCCTGCAGGATCCCGTCTGGAGCGCTCGGTCAGCGGTTCGCCCGATGCAATGTGGGGCAGGGGGCAAACTACGCACGAATGCCGGTACGGCTCGCGGTGGTTGGGGTAGCGGCTCTCGAGGGGTCCTGCGATGTCGACGCCAGTGCGCGACGCAGCTTCGGGCCCTGGATCGGTGTGCAGCGTCAGCGCGTGCTCCGCCACTAGAAGCCTCCCCCCCCGTTCATTAACACGCGGACCGCTCACCTCCCAAGCTTTATCCAGAAGGCTCTGCCGCAGGCCTGCATAGAACGCCTTGTCCCCGCCCTTCCGGAAGCTGACCTTGATCATCCGCGGCGCCTCTCCGCCGGAACCCTCGTCCTCGTCGTCCGACGTCGGCCGCGACGCAGGCGCGCTCTTCGCCGCCGGGCGCGGCAGTGGGGTCCCGCAGATCTCGCACGCGGGCAGCGACGGGTGGTTCAGGAACGTGCACGCGGGGCACGCGTGCCCCGCCGGAGTCTCGACACGGGAGGGCGGGTCAGAGGCCGCGCGGGGGGACCGGTGCGCGGAGGAGGCCGGAGGGAGGGAGGAGGAGAGGGGCGGCTCGAGGCGGGCGCGCGGCGGCGCGGGGACGGCAACGCTGGCGGTGGGCATCGCCGCGCGGGGCACGCCGCAGAGCCCGCAGACCATCGACGCAGACGGGCTCAGCCCGGGCGGGTTGCGGTAGCTGCACACGGCGCATTCCCAGACGTCGAACGCGCTGTCTGGGTTCTGACGGGTGTTCGTGCTCGCCCCCTGCGTCGGGCCAGGGGTGGCCAGGCGAGGCAGCGCGTTCAGGTAGAGCGTCACTTTGGCAGAGCTGCGGAGGAGGCCGGCCCAGTAGTCCGTCTGCTCGACATGCGAAAGGTCCAGAGCAAAGGACCGCGAGCGAGGGTGGCTTGCATCGATGTAGAAGAGTCGGTGGGTCGAGACGTGAACAGCTCCGGTCTGATGCCGCGCTGATTTCTGTGCGCTGTAGAAGGCCAATCAGTATCGGTTGAACAGCGTGCGTCCAAGAGAGTGACGGCAAGAGCAGCGGAAGGCTGTTTGTTCTCAGAGAGGAACTGCATCCGAGTATCATTGACACGCCGCGCAACAGACACGAGTTACATAAAATGAGACGTCTGTGGTGGAAGGTGCTGACACGCTTGTCCACATTGTCCCATCTGTGTGGAGAGCCGCGATGGTGTACTGCCAGTGATACTCGTCTAAAATGGCTGCACGTGGTAGAGCAGAGGATGCTCACCCGTCGTATATCCCGACACCTTCTTGTGACGCTATAACTTCTTCGTCTTGATACAAGAGGGCAGGCACCGGTATGGTACCGTCCACGGATGTGGTATATCGCTTCAATGCACCCATGGCTACACGAGGGTAATGCGAGTCGTGCGTCTTCCGCAGCTGTGTCTAGATCAAAGCGCACGATGTAGTTCTGCAAAGATGAGGTATTATACAATGAGTGGGAGCTATCTGGACACCATTCCTGTCAATGCGATTTAAGCGATGAGAGGGTTATTCGAGATATGGTAGCGTAGGAGCTTACGGGGATCGCGAGGAATTCGATGAGAAACGGCTTACTGCGAGATTTAAATTCCACAAAGCTTGAGATACGGGTGCTCAGCGAGATATGTTGCAGGCTGGAGCTCGCAGGTGGCGGTAGTGGTGAAAGAGTAGAGTGCATACGATCGGGAATGTAAGGATCGGTTCGACTGAATTGATGGTATCACGTACATCAGCTCGCTTTGCGTTACGTACCCGGTCAGCTCGATTTCTATCGTCGACGACAACGACGAGGAGAACAACGCCACGCGCACGGCCGACGCCACACGATACTCGTGGCAATCTCCTGTATCTGTGATACACCACGTCTACGAGGCTAAAGTCACCAAACCTGCCATTTTTGGGGCTCTTGTTCACCTTGGCACTCTCAAGACCTGCGCCATACACCTCCTGCGCAGCAGCCGTAGCCACGGTCTATCGCTACGTTATGCCTCGGCCATGCTTGTGGACACATCGAAGCATCTACCTTCTGGTTTGAAGCTCTGCTCTTGACTCGCATCCTGCTGGGCAAAGCTTACTAGCTCCGTCATATGCTTGGCTTACCACTCGAAGTCACGCACGCTTTGCAATCACTGCGGCACTAGCATGCACGCCTACTTCGTTTTCTAAAAACAAACATCACCGAACTTCAGCCAGGATGAAGTTCTTCTGGTCTGTATTGCGCCACATTCTCATGGCTCTAGTCCCAGTATGTGGTAACCATTTCGTGGAGTGGATTTTCGGACAGCCCCGAAGGAATGCATCTTACTCGCGTACGCTTTTAGGTATGTTCAACGGCATGGGACGTCCATTCCCTTCGTGGGTACCGAGTATTCTTATCATGGGAAACTCTCGTCACTCGCAGCATCAGACGCCGGTGGTCGAGGGAATTGCTTTTGCCTGGCGAACACGTTTGTCTGCTGCTTGCTGCGCCGCGGTGCTTGAAGTCTATCAGCCCGTATTCACCGGCTGGTTCCGCTGGGTATGTTTCAGTGACCCTTTGTTTGATTTAGAGGCTGTCCGGCTTGGTGACCTCTCCTCCTCTATCGAATTGCCAGTCAGGATCCAATCGGCCCCGTTGGAGTCAATCATACCGCTTCAAATTGTCTTCAGGCTGTACTGACCGGCAGCTTCTGGTCGTCAGCCCCCCGACCGTCGGGGGATATAATTCCTTCCACTGGTACACACGGATGTACGGCCTCATCCCACACCGATTTGACGTTGATTTCGAAGCCACCCGGTCTATTCTGTTTCCCGCAAGACAGCCCTCTTTGTGGTCGACAAATCCCACACCACACGCCGGCCGAACGGGCCAGAAGCGCGTCGTATCAGGTCCTATTCGCGGGTGTCTATAAGCACTGGAACAGCGTTGTCATATCGTCTTTCCTCTCCCCTCCCTCCGTTACCCTCGCTACGCTCTCGTTAGGTCCGAGACGCATGTGTCTACGCTCCACACTCGCTCCCCACTAAAATCCAGCATTTTCCTTGACGTCCTTGAGATGTTCAGGTACGTCGAGTCCTGCCACGGAGTCTATATACTCATGAAAACGCGGAATTTAAGATCACCTGCCTATGCCGCTTCGTGCCTGGCTGTTCTGGCTCTGTTGAGTTCAGGACCATCAGCCCCCAGTCCTCACTGGCCCCGGAGCGCAGATCTCTGGGCGACAGCTGCTACCGTTAACATGACAATAGACGATACGTCCTCTCTCATCTCGTATTCTGGCAACAACACGTGGCGGCCCTCGAGTGTGGCTTGCGCGACTTGTCTCGAGCCTGGTGCAAACCTGGTGTACGCCGGGACATGGCACGACGGGACACATATCGTCCCGACCTTGGATGGCGACGACTTCGGTGCAGCCCCGACCAGTGCAGCAGCACCCAGTGCTACTTCTCAGCCAGCGGCGGGTCAGGGTGGAGACGACGACGAGGCTGCTGGCGATGATGACGATGATGACAAGGGAGACGACGACGACAAGAAGAGCGGGAAAGGCAAGGGGAAGGGCGGCAAGAGGAGGCGGGGCTTACAGGGCTTTAGGAGCGCCGCGAAGCTGAAGAGGCAAGACACGGCTGTTAGCAACCCTTTCTTCGTTCCGAGCCTCGACAGCGACGACCCCGGTTTCGTTGATAAGTCAGTTACGGTTCAGTTCAACTTCACAGGTACGTCATTCCCTAAACCGCCTATCTCTCAATGTTCCGAGGCGAATGCATCGCTCGGTCTTCTAAACGATCAAACTATGTGCTGACCGGGATTTCCTCGCCTCCTCGCAGGTTCCGCCATCTACTTGTTCGCCATTGTTCCCGAATATGCAGCTCCAGCCAACACTACACCGACATACATGAATCTCACCTTCACATTCGACTCGCAGCCTGCTGGGACTTTCCGGAACCTTGGTAAACCTTCGACTCCGATTTCAACCTTCACTCCATCAGTTGTTGTCTTCCAAAGGACTGGTTTGCCAACTAGCCCGCACTCTCTCACGGTCAGCGTCGGGCCGGATTCAGTCTTTTTGCTGGATTATATTGTCTACACGGCGGAGAGCGACTTTGAACAAGTCGTAAACAACACATCCAGCGCTCTCCCAACGCCCGCGAATTCCACCATACCAGCTGGTGCGGCGCAAAGCTCGCCAAGCCCTTCTGTGAGTGGGTGCGTAGATTCCGCCTATACTTCGGGACCAGTATATCTATTGGCTAACCACACTTATCTCCCATTCGCTGTTACCTCTGTTCTGGCGCTGGCGCTCTTCTGCGTGCGATACTCACTTGACTGGACCTGATTCGTTCCTTCATTTACTGCTGCGATTCGCCCGTGGACTGTCCCCTCCTTCACCCCACACTCTCCGCCTCGTCCTATCTGTCGCTGCCCATCGTCAACGTCGTCTCACCACGTAACCGCCTCTTTATTCACCCTCTGCTCGTCCTTGACGATGTATATCGCCCGACTACCCAGGACGACGACGACGCATGTCGACAGCTCGCACAGTTCGCACAATGTCGCGACGTTCGCAGGAGCAATTGGAGGTTCAGTCGGACTCCTTACCGTCCTCGCGGTCTCCCTTGCATTCTCCATCTACCGTCGCCGTCTTCGCGCTCGTCGTCGGGACCGTGCATACCGCGAGGCTCGAGGCGCTTCTTCCATCAGCAGCTTCCACACCGATGCTTCAGAGGACGGTCCCCCAATGCAGGGCCCAGAACCGTTTGTCCCGCGATACTTCCCGGGCACGGTGATTACTGCTGCACCCCCGCCGTACTCTCGTCCAGCGTCACCATCGAACGATCAGACGAGCGCACTGCTCGGTCCACCGGAGACACCCATGGCATCCATGTCGTGGTCATCGCGGAGAACGGGAGGGGTCATAAGCGATAGCGACTCGTATGCGGACAGACCACCACCAACGCCGCCGAACAACGGCTCGGTCGTGGGGTTCGACGAGGACGGCTACTACATCGCACCGCCGCCGTTCCCCGTAGCCATCGCTGCCCCAGTGCCCGCGATCCTCGCGGGCCTGAGCGGGGTGGCTTCGCCCTCGCCTGCCCCCACAATTTCACGACCGACGACCCCAGTGACTCCCGTCATCCCCCTCCTACCACCGCCACCACCGTCATCGTCGCGGCCAGCGTCGGTCCACAGCACGCACGAGGAGAGCCCGGGGGCCGGACCATCTGGCAGACAAATCCCGCGTGCACCCACCCCACCTGCCCAACCCGTCGCCTCAGCGCGTGTGTCTGTGCGATCCCTAAGCGTACACACATCGGAAGACTCTGCGACGAGCGCAGACTGTGAGACGAACGCAATATCACGCCGCTCCCCCGAGCCAAATTGGGTGGGGGCGACAGCACCCGTGCTGATCAGTCCTGGATCCTCTATCACGGACTCACAGGGCGGAACCGGTGCTCAGGAACGGGGCCATAGAAGCGAGGGAGAGGCAGATGCTGCGCGCCGATGACGCCTTGTACGAAATTATTGTATTATGTATAATTTGGTAAGCATCCTTGTCACGACTTTTCACGGATGGTCAATGTCTCTTCTCGCCTGCACATCGCATAGTAGACTGCAGGAACTACAGAGCGTGCGCTGTTGCAGTGCTGCGTGTGCGCGCGCGGGAATGGAGAAGCCGGGCGACCCGACGGGAGGTGGGATTTTGGCTCTCACTGCCCTTGGTGCCTGAGTCCTGTCTCTGGGTGTGGGAGTGATCCCAGGCCACGGGCGACGCCCTCCCCGCGCTCCACCACTGCGGGGTGCGGAGTCGGGCTGTACCCTCCCGCTGCACTTGCTGTGCGCCGTGACGTCTCTCCATCTCGTCTATCTCACACCGGCGGGCGGACCTCACTCACGTGCATCTCGCTTTTCTAGCCGTGGATGCCGCTGCGCTTTGACTGTTCACCAGCACGGGGTCTGCGTTGTACACTATAGACACGAGCAAACGCTGCTTTTGGTGCGGATGCACACACCTTACGAACCATCTTGTGAGACGACGACTTCCCGCGTCTGTGCGAACCGTGCCTGGGGACTGCACGTCCCCCTGGCTGCGTCGTACGAGGTATGTGTTGCTCCAGTGTCTTGGGTTTTGGATCAGGGCACTGGCACGGCGAAGGTCTGCTCTGCACGCAGGAGTTTGATTACCGTTGTGAGTTCTCGACATAGCAGTAAGATGGTGCGACGGTTGCAGACGAAGATGCCGCACGGTGAGCGGCCCTTCGAGGGGTTCGGTCGTTAATGGTAGGGCTGCTGACACAGTGGGAGGCTTTGCGCTCCGTGTAGTCCTTGTTCATAGTTTAGGCGGTACTCAGCCCCTGCTGCGAACGTTGAACCATCGCGCTTGTGCTAAGTTTGGCCGCTCGTGGTCGGGTTTTATGTGCCAGAGTTCACGAGCCTGGCTAGGAACATAATCGTCGGCTGAACAACCGTCGGCCCGCCTCGAGGCTGGGGAACAGATGACACGTTACGGTCACGAGTTATCGTCAGGCTTGTTGACGGATGCAAACGAGCAAACTTCGTGGATCCGGACCCTTGTAGTGTGAGTAAGATTAACACCCTTCGTCAACACCGCTCGCTCTGGTTGACGTAAAGACACATAGGTTGAACAAAAGGACAGAAATCTATAGGTCCTCGACAAGGATGACCGCAATATGAATCTATCAACATCCCTGTTGCAAGTCACAGTGTGATTACGGCTTGGAGAAAAGTTCATCGGGTTCTCGATACGGTAGGTGCACAGTGTCAGAGGTCTACCGTACTCCCAGGCATAGAACAGCGAGTAAATAACTAGGCAGTTAGGTCAGCACAGATGGTTTCTGAACCAAGGTACTACTAGCGTGCTTTCATCCCCGCATCGAGGATGTAACTCGAGAGTCAAGCCCTCTTTTCATCAATTGCCTTCAAGTTGACCGGAGGCCCGCCGTCCGAAGCGCTGTCGTCCGGGCCCCCTGCGTCTCCGGCAGGACATTTTCGTGTAGCGAAAACCTCGTCCAAACACTCCTCTTGTGTAGCCGCAGACGGCCGCATCAGCCACCCGACGCGCTCACTCGGGCTCAGCGTGAGGGTCGTGTCGTCCCGGGTGTAATGATCGGGTGCGGAGAATATATAATGTTGATCCCAGTGCTGCCAGTACCATCCAGAATCATCGGGCGGCATCATGTCGATGACTCTGAGCTGCTCCGCATCGGCTAAGTCAGACAGGATGTCGCGACGCAGGATAGCTTCCAGAAGCCATCGGAAGGAGGTAGCGTCTTTGAATCCTACTGAAAAGTATGCAAGGGAGGGAAACCGTTGCAGCACTCTTTGAACTGAGTCCCAGTCAATTGCCCTTGGGTTGTCGTGTACGCCGCTGTAGGTGAGCATGATCGCGAGGGCATCGGAGGAAGGGTGAGAATCCTCGGATTTGAAGACCTCGATGACACAGTGGTTTTCCGCCCCAGGCTGAAAAGCATTCGCGGCGACGACGTAGATTGTGTTTCCTGGTAGGATTAAAACGGCAATCAGTAAATGAAGTATGCCTACACACAAGACTAAAATGTTGGCTGAAACACTCACTATCTGCAAGTGACACCCTCACGCAACGACAACAATGGGGTAGCAAATGATAGTGAAGAGCAAGGAGTACTTCCACGGTGAGGGACCACACATTTCCTCCAAACTCAGCATCCTCATTCAAGATGAACGATGAGGCTAGAGCCAATTGGCCTGGAATGTCCTTGTCGGTACAGTGGGACACCTCGATTTCGTCTAGTGCTTCGGGAAGGCTCCGCGGAGCCGGACTCGGAGGCTCTTCGTCAGGCGGATAATGCTCGAGGAATGCGACCCGCTCTATAGCGCAGCTATGCTGATCCGGTAGACTGCGAACGAAGCGAGCGAGATATTCTCTGCGTCGCAGCTGTACCCCGCTGATGACAAGTCGGCTGAACTGCAAATGTGACAGAGGGAGCTGTCGAGGAAGACCGTACAGAGACAAGGAGGTCACCGAACGGTCCTGGTGCTGAGCTGATTCGGTGGGGATAGACTGTGGGCCTTGTATAGTCAAAGTGGTGTGTACGTCACGGGACAGGAAGCTGAGGACTTTGGAGATGTGGTGGAACCATGTGTAACTGAGAGAATATTGGGCAATGTGTATCACTTGAATGAACTCAGCTAGGTGTGGTGAACCTCGGCAAATTTCGAGTAACCGTGCGACGTCGTTTGGGCCGCGGAGCACAAGTGAATAAAAGAGCAGAGGCTGCAATACTTTCGCCCAGTAGCGGCAGGTCAGGCTACACGCCGCCAGCCCACGTTTTGGTTCGGTACTTTCATCTTCTCGAAGAGCTTGCAAGACGAGGTAGATTATTTCCGGGGGCAATTCGATCAGTGTCGCTGTGGCGTGGAATTCGGAAGTCATATGCACTGTATCTACTCGATTATGAATTGAATAGGGCTTGGACAGTGGAGCTCACCTCTCCCTTAACAGAATCGTTGTAAGTGGCAGCTGCCAAAGACATGGCCAGACGAGAATGATAGCCACGGCGACAGAACAGCCGCAGGCGGTGTCCATGGTCTGCACTAGGATTCCAGAGATACGAAGTGTTCGGGGACTTGCCAGACGCTGTGATGTGTCAAAAAGTCTTGCAAAAGCATATGTGGGTGTTCAGATGTATACCAAGTGGGTATAACATACAGTATCGGACGGATGTACATGCATTCATGGTGTGGGGAAGAGTGCTCGGCGTTTGCCGACGAGGATTTGCAGGTCGTAACACTTTCCCACGGGCATATGCCTGGCCATTCGAATCACTCATTTCTCGAAGACTTAGAGTTGCACGCAGCTGTATGTTATGGTTCCATTTTAAGTATCATTCTTCGATGCGGCCTAAAATGGCTGGATTTATGGTATAGTTTGAACCAGAAATGAAGAAATAATGAACCATACACAATTGATATACAAATTCGTAGAAACACGCTGCCACCAAAGCAGCAAGATGTTATAGCGAAAATTATGGCTCTAAATATAGGACATACTTTACATGGTTAGATGTATCTATCAGAGATTCATCACCCGGAGTACTCATTCAGTTCACAGTTCACAAGGTTTAATGTCTAGGCCACCGTCGATAGTATCATGACACTGCTACCTCCTCTGTTTCCACGTCGGGAGCATATTTTAGTGCTGCGATAAGCGAGTTTCGTATTTCAACCTGTACATGTTTTAAAAATGAGTCAGATAGCTATCACCCCGATTTTTATCAAGGTCTTACCTCCAATCTCCCAGAACGCTGAACGCGAGGCATCTTAAGTCTGACTGCCTCTGCAGCAAGGCAGCTTCTGACGCTCCTGGGTTTCGACGACTCGTGGCCCATGACAACTTTGTAGCTTGTCGCATGGGGTAAATCGAGGTCCGCTATCACTTTATCCAAAGAAGGGAAATCAAAGTTTAGGTGCTCGAAAAAGGCGGTGAGATTATTCGGAACATCCAGGCCACTAGATCGGTAGAATTTGCCGAGGTTTCCCAAGTTGAATTCAACCTGCGATATGTTGCCTTGCGGTGAAAGCCTAAGACACCATTCGTGGTCCTGCACACTGAAATCCAAGACATGATGTCCGGAGCCTGATGATACCAACGCGAGAGGTGCCAGGTTGGGATAGCCTGATCTGGGAGCATCGTAGCGCCAATCTACAGTTAATCGAGCAGAGCCGTCAAAACTGGAAGGATGAGCGAGACGGTATGCACATAGAGCACACTGGCAGCTCCCCCAAGAAGATTGGATCAGCTTGGCCATCGCTGAAATCTCTGATCGCGCCGTGTGGATAATTCGCATGTGTTGGCTCGTATCTTGAGCTAGGGCTTGCGGTAGGTGTCTAGCGGTGGCGAGTAGCCACACAAGCAGCCCCATTGGGCTAGGTTTTAGCGACGTGCTAGTTTCCGAGTCTGACGCCGTTGACTCGGTGACAATGATATATGTGAGTGGCTTTCTAGTCGGACGCAGTTGTTTGATCGGATTGCTTGACATAAGTAGACCTTCCCATCGAGGTGATTGAAATCTTAGCTCTGCCAAGGATGTCGACGCAATGAGGGAAATGAGATGATCAACTGATGAAAACGATGATTTTTGGAGAGTCAAGCCGTAAAAGGGGGCAGGAGGGAGAGTGAGTGGAAGATGGTGATAAATGGTCTTGGGAAACGGTGTCTCGGGTTCTCCTTCCACGTAAGACGACCAGAGCACCAAAGTAACATGTAACAGTTTAGGGAGCAAGGATTTGAAGCATGGGGCATACTGCATGACGTTGTGAACCCAGCTGCACTGTCGGATGTCTTGTCGCAGATTCAAGAGAATCAAATGCGGAGCAATGCTAAGATCCTCTGGCCAGAATGTGGAATGGACGAGGTCGATGAATGTACGGGCATCGTCGTGTGATCGAAGTGTCAGCCCGCCAAAGATTTTTCCGCGGAGACCCTTCGCCCATCGTTTGCATACTAGTGAGCATAATCCAAGGTTACGCTTCGTAACATTCAACGGCGGTGGTTCACCAGTTGTGGGCTCCTCATCCCAGAACCTATCTGCATGTCCTCCTGATAGAAAATATACGAAGCAATCGAGAACCTCTGGCGGAATTTCCGGGCCCAAGGATAATCTGTACATCGATGTCATTATACTTCGTCCGGGCCCCAGGGACCAGCTATTTCAAGATGTTAGATATGTCTTTCCAGATGTCTTTGAAGCCAACCCACTAGCGGATGAAGTAGACACAAATACTTGTACGCGTGGTATCGAATAGGGTTATGTTGACGTTGACTCTTGGAAATGTAAAGGTGAAGTTATGCCGTGTCGATGTAGAGCATAACTAAGATCATAGACAAACAGATGCCAAGATGTTTACACGGACAGAATGGTGCGAGTGAGGGCCACCAGAGCTTGGTTCAGTCTTGACCAGTAGGACAGCTATTTCCGTCTACTTATATGGTGCAGGGATAGCATTATCGCCTTGCTGTACCGCCTTTCTCATCGATCAAGAACGTCAGGTGATGTGTGGACTTATACACGTTAGCAGGTTTCCGAGTACACATGCGTCTAGACAATGATCACTGCACTGATGCTACTAACTATATACCCATGGCTACTCCACCACGAGTCCGTTGACACGCAAGAATAGATGGGGCCATGGAATGAATTCCTTGAAGTGAAAAAGTATCCAACTCGCTAATTGTGACCGAAAGAATTGTGTTCAATAACCAGTGAGCAGCTAATCTCGGCATGATAAGGTATCTTGTTTCCGGCTGCCTGAATGGTGATTTGCCATACAATTATGAATCTGTGACAAAGAGTACATGCGAACGTCAAGCATCGTGGTAAGTGCTACTTTGTGAACCAGGCTAACAGTGGCTTTTTGGCCAGCATAATCAGGCTGCGGGCATTCACAGATATGACGATGGTCGACTAAGTATTGCCCAAAGTGTTGCTGCCTTGCATCTTAACTCTATTGATTAGCATAGTGTAATTATGTACGCCTGATTTTAGACTCACTTTGACTTTGTGTGCCATAATGGCTTACATATATGTAGTATCAACCCAAGATGGCCAGTCGCTGCCTACCACTGTGGAGATGTTGTAGGCACTCGCCTGGCTGCTGGTGAGTGCGGTGGCGAAAGATGGTCTGGTTGCTCCCGAGACACCAAATCCGGTACTATTGAACTCCGCGAAGAGAATATTATCGGTACGAGGATCCGTGGACGACCACTCAGACCAGATGGCGCTGTTCATCTTATTGTGAAAGTTGGTAGCAACTCGTAAGACAATAAAGATCCGCTTACTGGGGCATTGATAGCTGTATTCTTAAACACGACTCTATGAAGGTGCCATAAGCTCACTGCATCTGCCTGTCGAACCTCTACTTACTTAGCGAAGTCTATCAGTTCTATGAATGAGTTCCATCTTTCCTAGTATGTATGAAATACTCACCGCCCCACGGTCGTCCGAGAAATACATTTTTGGCAACGTTTGAAAATGCGTCTGAGGCAGAAATGATAGTATTGCTCTCGAAAACATCTGGAGGGGGACATCAATCACCTTGACAAGCCGCGGGCAAGTGAGACGTACATATAGTGTCATCGTCCGATTCGCGGCCATTGGCGGTAATACAACCTGCACCCTTGCTGGCAATAGTATTTCCCTGGAAGTACGCCTGTCCAGTTCGGCCAAAGATGTAGTCAACCGCACCCTGGACATGGCTCTTCGCATCAGTTCTGGAGACGAAAACGCAGGCCAAAATATTCACCTCGATGTAAGACTTCAGGTATACTTGAGTTCCTACGTTCGCGTAGAGCGTATCCTAAAAGCACTAGATTAGGCAATATACATCGTGAGCTTTTTCGCTTACTTGATATGAGAAGAAGCGACAGGCATACGCGCCAAATTTGCTGCCATACTCGCTCAGGGCAATCGCTTGCCCGTTGGTTAATGCCACACCAAAGTCGTTGCGAACATCTAGGTTGTATAGCCGAACGTTATCTGACTTGACGCGCAAGGTCCCAGTCGTGTCGTCGCTGGAAGACGTAGCGAGCGAGGCGTTGTGTGTGATCACGACTTGATTGACGGCAAAGTCCATGGTGTCAGTAGTATATCCGTAGATCTTTCGAACCGGAAACAGAGTGATTTCAACAATCTTAGGGAATCGGGGTACATACGGTGAGTGCGCCGCTACGGTTGATGAGGACTTGTTCTTTGTAAGTTCCAGGAAACATAAAAATGGTTTGAGCGGAGCCGTCATTCGGGAGCGACGCGACTGCAGACGACAAAGTCTTGAATTGCCCGGATGTCGTGGCCGTAGGGTTGACTACCACCGAGCCTGATGGAGGCGACGTCCTGGACGTTGCATTTACGAGCGGGAGCACAAATGCGAGCAGCCAAGTGGCGTGAAAGTACATCGCTGCACTCTGCGTTTAGTTCCTCCGCGTGATACGGTCGCCCTTCTTATATGGCGTAGAGTCTAGACTACACCCGCGGGACAGGAAGTCCATGAGTCACGTGACGTACGGGTTTTAGGCAATGTGACCTGAGGAGGCGTGTTTGCCAGGGAGACGGCGGGCCGTTGGGAAGAGTGGTCGTATTGAACCAACGTCATCCGGTCGACGTCGCTGCGCGGTAATTTGGGTTGGAGCAGATGTGCAACATCAGCTAACGGGTAATTGTCGCTAACCATGCGTGTTATGCGCGTACGCGGTTTGAGCGGGGTCGAGGAAAATTCTTCTATCCGTCTTCTATCCGGAGAAGGCGTAGTCGCGGCGCAATGGCGGGAGTTTATCTAAATCCTGCATATCGAGAGGGTCGAGGTACACCTATGTGCCGTGCTTTAAGCTTTGGTCATATGGTTTCAGGCGAGAAAACCAGCTTACCGGGACGGCGTATACGACGGCTAGAAACCCATAACTTTTAATCTCCCGAAGAAAATCTACAATGCGCTCATGAAAGTGAGACACTCCCTGACGTGAATCTCGCGAAGGTTCATAACCAGATATATTGTGTTGTGGAACGACATCGTGCACTATACGCACGGAAACCTTCCTAACCATATGCTCAATTATCAGCCCGACCGTAAGCAGAATGAAGCTCACCTAACGTCCCAGGACAGCCGAATTGCAATTGTACTACATATAGGTGGTATCAACCCAAGAAGCCCAGTCACTCCCTACAACAGTCGCGATCGTGTAATCTGCGGCTTCTGTGCTGGTCAAAATCGTAGAGAAAGATGGTCTACTTGCGCCAGAGACACCTGATCCTGTGCTGTTGTATTCGGCGAAGAGGATGTTGTCAATCATTGGATCATTGGACGACCACTCGGACCAGATTTCCTTGTTCATCTAGATGGAGAAGGTAAGCGGACGATAGCATAATTCGAAGGCCCACGCATACTGGGGCAGTGATGACAGTGTTCTTGAAGATGACTCTAAGATTCTGTTGAAAATTTGCACACCGTCGAGTTTGGTCAAGGCTTACTTTGCGTAGTCTATAAAGGAAGTGAGTGACGTATTAAATATACCAAGCTGAGATACGTACCACCCCACGGCCGTCCGAGAAGGACGTTATTCGTCACATTTGAAAAGGCGTCCGGGGCAGCAATGACTGTGTTCGATTCGAAGACATCTAGAGAGACGTTAGTTACCTCACAGCTATTGGAGCGAATCGCCTTACACATTGTATCGTCATCCGACTCACGCCCATTTGCAGTAACGCACCCGGCGCCTTTGCTGGCAATCGTGTTACCCTGAAAGTACGCCTGGCCGTGTCGGCCGAATATGAAGTCCACACCTCCCTATAACATGACATGTGAGTGCCATGGATTGCATCTATGTCATAATCCTCGCCTCGATGTATGATTGTAGGTACACCTGTGTACCCTGGTTCGCATAGAGGGTATCCTGTACTTGAAATGAGCATTTTACGCTCACATATGAACGGAAGATGTGTACCTGATACGAGAAGAACCGACACGCGTAAGCACCAAACTTATCTCCGTACTCGCTGAGGGTGACTGCCTGCCCATCGGTGCGCGAGGTACCGAATTCGTTCCGGATGTCTAAGTTGTAAATCGTGACGCTATCCGATTGCACGCGAAGAGTGCCAGAGTTGTCGTCGCTAGTGGCTCCTATCGCAGGCGAGCCCGCGTGCGAGATCACGACTTGGTTAGAATTGAAATCCATCGTGTTGGCGGTATATCCATATAGCTAGTCAACCGTAACCCCATTGGTATACTAGACAAGGCATGATATGAAGGCTGCGTACAGTGACAGCTCCGTTTCGGTCAATCAGCACTTGCTCTTCGTATGTACCGGGATACATGAAGATAGTTTGATCCGACCCATCGTTCGGCAAGGATGCAATGGCAGAGGACAAGGTCTTGAACTGCCCCGAAGTCGTGGCTGAGGGATTGACCACAATCGAGCCGGTCGGCGGAGTGGTTCTTGAAAGTGCATACACTATAGGGAAGAAAGCGATGACGAAAGAGACTAGAGGGAGAAACATCTTGATTAGCTCGTTGGATGGACGCTGTAGAAGCGGGATCGGGGTGGTTATATAGCATCCAGGCGACACCTCTTGTTGACAAAGGTTTATGCGCGATCCTGCGGCGAAATACGTGGACAGAACAACGTGACCTGCGTCGAACCGTGATATAATGGAAAATTACGGGCCGCCGGAAAAAGAACTGGGGTAGGGCGTATGAATGGTAGTCTATTCAGGAGGTATCAAACGTCCTTCTGCGTAGATGAATCGAACGATGTGTGCCTCGGAATGGGTAAATTCTATGACACATGTTAAGTCATAAAGCGGCTGTCATTACTCATAGGAGCGAAACCACGGACCACAGCCTATGCGAAAGCGGCATAACAACGGAGAATGCCATTTATTTCGCAATGACAACAGAACACGTCTGGTTCATGCCTGCAGAGGTTTGATCAATGTGAGTCTTACGCAAGCTTATAGACACTCACCTTCAAGCCCGTCAGCCCCGCCATACACCTCTGTCAAGCACCGTGGCCTGGCCAGCGGGCGAGTAATGGCAAGCTAGCCATGCAGCTAGGGTCACCCAAACCTGTCAAAATCATCTAGACATCACATCCGCATGTAGCTTAATGAGCAAAATTCTGTCAATTAATGGCCAATGTGGTCAGCAGGAGGGAAGGGTGGTAGTCTGAGACAAGTTTCTACGATTTTCCGTCTGAGGTCGGCTAGTCCTTAATCTGGCAGATTACAGATTAGATGAATCGGCGACTGTTTATTGGACTATCGGATAAGTGGCTGTTAGATAAGTACGGTAATTCACTGATAAGCATTACGACTTCACTTCCACCTTCAATCTAGTACAACCTCACATCCCTTACTCTACAACCACCATGGTAACACGAGACCCTCTTCATGTCGCGCCAACTTCTTTGTTGGATACAGACTTATATAAAGTGCGCTCTAAAACTCGTAAAACTGAACTAAAGCGAAGTGGGCTCTAGTTTACTATGCAGCAAGCGGTCTTGCGCCACTTTCCCGACGTACAAGCGTCCTACCGATTCACACACCGCGACCAAGACGTCTATTTTTCGCGAGAATGCTACAACCTCTTTGTGGATTCTATCAAACGTACGCTACAAGCATTGGCTTAATTCCTTAGCTAACCTCGTAGACCAGACTTTGCCGATATCCGCCTCATGGAGCCAGAACGTATATGGCTCGCCAAAGCATGCCCGTATTTTACGGCTGAATATATAAAGTACCTATCACAATACCGCTTCAAGCCAGAACAAGTCCGCATCTTGTTCCACCCCAAGGACGCCTCCGCATCCCAGGCACAGGATGACCTTGGGCGGATAGAAATCGAGGCCGTAGGGCCGTGGCACGAGACAATCTTGTGGGAGGTGCCGCTCATGGCGACACTCAGCGAGCTGTTCTTCACCACTGTCGATACCGACTGGAGCTACGACGGCCAGGAAGGTGTGTATATTCCTCTTCTGCGGCTAGGCGAGGTACTAACGGATGGGAAGAGGCGGCATATGCAAAGGCATGGGCGTATCTTTCGCATGGCTGTGCGCTCAGCGAGTTCGGGACGCGCAGGCGTCGGTCGCTCCACACGCAAGATCTCGTTGTCGCCACACTCGTCCGCGCATACGGTGATTATCAGAAGGACGAAGCGCTGCAGAAGGCCTCGGGAGATAAGGGGAAGCTAACGGGCACTAGTAACGTACGCATCCCTTGACTTCTTCCTTCATCCATGTTCAATGGCCAACGTTAGGTCTACCTGGCATACAAACACGCTATCCCGCCCGTCGGCACCATCGCCCAGTACGTCGCCTCGCTGTTCCCACCACAGCGCGCCCTGACGCCGCCCCAGCGAGTGGTTCATGGCCATCGGCGCGCTGCGCGGATACGAGCATGCGCACGCGCACGGTCTTGACCTCTGGACGACCGTCTACCCGGACACGCTGCTCCTCGCGCTGACGGACACCTTCAGCACCCCTGCCTTCTTCCGCGACTTCACGCGCGAGCACGCGCAGACGTGGTTCGGCCTGCGCCAGGACTCGGGCGACCCATACGTGTACGCGCCGCGCGCGCAGGAGGTGTACGAGCGCCTCGGCGTCGAGTACAAGGATAAGAAGACAATCATCTTCTCGGACGGCCTCGACGTAGCTAAGGCGCTCAAGTTGCGGGAGCAGGCGAGGGGCCTGGGATTTCTTGGTGCGTCGGCTCGAGTCTGTTCTCTTGGTGTGCTGAACTACGTGCACAGCGAGCTTCGGCGTCGGCACGTCGCTCACTAACGACTTCCAGTCCGTCTCAAGTGGGGGCAAGGAGAAGAGCAAGGCGCTGAATATGGTCATCAAGCTGGCGAGCGTCGACGGCAAACCTTGTGTCAAGATCAGCGACGAACTCAGCAAGGTACGAAATCTAGCAACTGTCACTTACGACTCTCATCGTGTCCGAGTAGAATACCGGCGACCCGAACGCGGTCAAGCTCGTAAAGGAAATATTTGAGATCAGTGCGTAGAATATGTTTTATTCAAGAATATTTGGCTTCAGCGGCGTTCAGATGTACACTACAGCAACACAGATTCGGTAGACGATATTATTTGGAAAATATGAATTATCTACGCATTCGGAGAAAAGTGATTTGCTATATACATTAATGGCAGCTTCAAGGAAGTATAGTCTCCGTAGCTGACTCTATACCGGTGGAGGATTTGGATGACAGTCGATCCGAAATCCGGTATAGTAAAGGTATTAACTTGGTTGATTTTTGTTCAGGGTTCGTGTGTAGGCGCATCCCTCCACGACGAGTTCACGGTGTTGTTTAAAGATCACTATAGTGAGAAACAATATAAACCAGCTTGTAATATAACCTGACATAGGCCAAGAGGAATACGAGGCGTCTATATGCAGCGCCTCCGGCCGAAAAAGGGAAAGTCGCCGCTTGGATCAAACCCTCATGTTCACTGTCCCTGGCCGGTGCATAGCATCGCTAAGGTTGCCTTGCCCCGAACCCTAACGTAGATCGTGCGTTCTTCTCCCCCACCACCATGGCAAGCTACGACGAACGTCTTTTGGCATCTGCGCCGGCTGCGACGCGCGCGGCGAAGCAGGTGAGCACCGGCGGCCAGGGGCCCGACGCCCGGCGGCTGATCTCGTGGCGCAGGAAGGATACAATGTCGACCTGCTCGACGACGGCGCACCCAAGGCGGGCAGCTCGAGCCCCGAGACCCAGCACGCACCACTCGCATCGAGCCATGGCCACGCCGAGGCGGGTCTCTCCAAAGAGGTGCTGCCATCGTACGCGTCCGCCCCCGTGCCCTGGTGGCGGAGGAAGAAAGTCATCATCTTCGCCGTCATCTTCGCCGTCGTAGCCGTCGCGGCCATCGTGGGGGGCGCCGTCGGCGGCACCGTCAATCACAACAAGGGCGGCAACAAGGCCGCCGTCTCGGCGTCCGCGACGGTGTCTGCGGCGGCCCCTGATACCTCGTCTGGACCAGTCCCGGGCCAGCAAGGCGGTGGCAGCAATCCTGGTCAACAGGGCGGGCAGGATAGTAGCAGCGGCTCCTCACAACTCTCCACGATGACCAGCGCGAGCGCCGGTAATCCAACCCTCGGCGGCAACCTGGCGCAGGCGACAAAACCGCCGACAATAGCTGTTTCTGGAGAGGCTGATTGAGGTCTGACTTGCATGGTCTTCCGCATTTAATGGTTTCACTAGCACGTACGTCGCACTATCATCACGTCCCAACATTCAGCTCACAGCAAATGCAGATTGTTCGCTGTTTGCTTATCATACCAATAATATGTTGTATATTGTGGACGGTCTTTTCCGCAGTTCTGACTCAAGTGCACAGGTTTGCGACAGGCGTGTTCAGCGTAAGTATCCACGATGTGCGAGAATCCGATATGCAATTAGGCGCACGTGCCAGGGCCGCTTTGACAGGCGGTTTACGCCAATGCCGAGGCCATCGCAAGGGGCCTCGCGGACTATGCTCTGTCCACAACGTTGGCAAATGGATCCAATGGACTTGATGTCGCCGGTGAGCGGCCATGGGCGTCGACTGTCAGCTATTCTGCAGCACTAACCTTGGACGCATCCCGGAGTGTACAGGGACGATAATAGAGCACGTGAGCATCGTAGAAGATCTTGCAGGGAGTAAATTCTCAGAGAACTACTGGAACAGTAATCAAGGAGCGTACAGACCTGCCCGCGGTCCCAATCAACGGAACTCTTTGAGCGCAGCAGCTAGACGAAATACGGTCAAATGAACGTGTTTTCATATAGGACAACCGACGCACACGATCGAGTGGGTGGCTGTGGGTGGATGGAATGTCCGACGATTCGTCAACGCGGAATTTCATGTGGGTAAATTATGGGATCTGCGGCTGACACGTGAGTATTTGGGTCCCGGTATTGTGTACACCAGTGATCAAGCACTACTGAGACCTGTCTGCTGCGTAGGACTGGGTGCCTCTAGTGCCTCGCTTGCACACAGACTGCATGAGCACTGTTTATCCGCATGCCTCCAACCCGATTATCACCGTTGGCGGATACTCTTCGTTTGCACACGGTCATGTCGTACGCTCATCCTGGTGAGGACCACAGGAGACACGGCTCTTCACGTGCATCGGTCGGAGGCGGAATATTTACCCTGTGCGTGTTATCAGGCTCCAAGTTGCGAATCGCGAGCCGGTTGTCGATCGTTGTTCAAGACGCCTCATAGAGGTTCATATACGTAACTCCCGCCCTGGTCAGCACCCGCCATTGGACCGCCCGGTGCCAGCTACCACAATATATCGCACCCCCAAGAAAACTGGTCCTCTGCAGATCGTCCCAGGATGGCGAGCCCAGATCTAGTCAGTCATTCACAGTCTTTGTCTACTCGCCTCATGAATGACCTTACGGACATTTCGTTCCGGAAGACTTCAGTCATTCATAAAAGTGGCAAGGCCGGACCCGATTCTCCCTTTGCCAACATAGAGTTTCCGCAATGTTATACGTGGATTTCCATGAAAGCGTCCTCTTCGACATGATTCCCCCCTCCTAGCATTTTACTTCACCTCCCGAGGGACCAGTAACAGGCTTTTTCAGTGCGTAATTTTCAGCGGCTCTCATGCGCTAGCACTTCGTATAGACCTAGATTCATGCTGATCATCACTCTAGTCTGAGATACACACACCGCCTTGAATCGCACTGCAGTGCAGCCCATGCATGGATCACTTGAGCTCCGCTCTGTGGACGTAAAGTCCGACGCCACACGTTTCGAAGGCTAATATAGCGGGCGCCTCGCGCACTGCCTACCCTCGTTCTCAAGCCTCTCGCTCTCTAACCGCACCTCACCCAACAGTCCGTTTCACCTTTCGAATATCAGCCTCCAATGTCACCGGCTACGGGCGCGGATCTACCTCCTGAGGTGATACACAAAATCCTTGGCGAGTTGTCCGCTAACCCACGGCGACATTGGCTACCAATAACGTCCGGCCAAGACTGCCCAACGATCAAGAAGGCAGGATTAGCAGCGTGCAGCCTCGCCTGCAAACACTGGGCGAAGACGATCCGCCCTATTCTATTTGCGAAAATAGATATCTGTAACGTGCAAGATCTGTTCACTCTATTGAGCTTCCTCGAGTCCTCTATGCGATTTGAGCCTCAGCTCAGCAAGTGCATCGGCGCCCTGCTCGTCAAGCTACGAGATGCGGAGACACCCCCGTGGCTACACCACATTCAAGACATCACGAAGCATGTCTGGCCCTTGCAGATCGATCTTCATTTCACTGTCACCTCCCCTATCCCCGACTCAGCTTCATGGGAAGGCCATCTTCCGCTCTACGGACTCCCTAGAAGGCTTCCAGGAGCATTCTGCCGCCTCAATCTACTCCAGCTGGAGAATTTGCGACTCCGGAGCGACCTCGACCTCTTCAAATTCGTGGACAACTTTCCCTCGCTGTGCAAATGCCTCCTCCGCAAGATCACGTTCATCGAAGGCTCATCCGCTGAACAGCGTCGCCGGCGCGGCAACCCTAGCACGTCCTTCTTCTACTACGTGGAAGCGATGCAGTGCGAGGATGGGCTGCCACAGAGCCAGCTCTTGCTCGTCTCGCGGCTGCTTAGCTACGTCGGGCGCGGCTCACGCATCGAGCGAGGCGTGTGGGCGCAGCTCCTGCACGCCGCCGCGGCGCTCGCGCCCGCAGACTACAGCCTGGCCAGCATCGCCGTGATGCGCAACGCGTTCTCGCTCGGCCCTGCCGGCAGTACGTCTTCCGTATTCTGCGCGCACGCATGCGGAGTGTTGACAACCTGTCCGCGCAGACTTCTCGGACCACTACCCGCTCGTCCTGAGCAGCGCAGCCTCGGGCGCGAGCGTCCAAGCCAGCCCCGGCTGGGTCATCGCACAGGACTGCAACCTGCGCGTCCCGGCGGCGACGCAGATCAACAAGCTGCGCCTGCAGTTCCGGCGCGTTCCGTCGTACGAAGAGCTACGGTGGGATGCGTTCGAGAGCGCGGTGCTCGAGCTCGCGCACGTCCCCGAAGTTACTTTGTCCGCGAGCGCGGATGACGTCGACGGGTTCAAATGGTTCGCGGAGTCCATCCTCTCCGAGAAAATGCTCAACCGCTTGAAGACAGCGGGGAAGCTGATCTTGAAGTACAGCACAAGACGTGGGCGTGAGGTGACCCTTGAGCAAGTTTTGGCCTACCCGGAGGCTCACAGTGTTGGGGCTTCGACCGTTCAGCTCTCTGTCGCACAGCGATTTGATATTTTGATTCTCGACCGCGCGGAAGAGAGAGACGAGTACCTTCACAAGACTCTTAGCTCTAGAATTCCTGTGGCATCCGTGTTGCATACAAATTCAGACGCAGGACATGGTTCTGAGATGTGAAGATCCTGTGAAAGCGCTGTACACGAGAACTGGAAATTATGGGAGGTGTACTGTAGCGTGTAATATTGATGTCGTCCGTGAGAGCAGACCTATCACTGGAATTAACACCGTTACCGATACCCCATCCGTCTTGCGTAGTCGCGCTGCTCGTCTGCAGTGAGCTCGTCTGTGCCCGCCCAATTCGCCGAGCTCGTCCGCGCCCTGAAACGACTCTGCCTCGTCCTGAAGATCTCCTCCATTCGTAGCGGGACGATGGGCCCGAAGATTGAGTCTGGGTTTATCCGGCTCTGCGTCTCTAGCTGCTGCCGCAGCTCCGGGCTCTGCGCCCAATCCGGCGGGTCGAACGTCCGCGGCCTGCCCTCGTCCTCCGAGTCCGAGTACTCGCTGTTGATGTCGGGCAGCTCGATGCTCTCGCTCGTCACCGGCGGCGGCGCCCGCGGTGTCTGCACAGCTTGCATCTGCGCCTTTGCCCGGTTGGCCATCTGAGTCTGTAGGACCTTTGATGGCAACTCGTCCTCCTTGTCTGTGGGCGCTTTTGCTTTCCCCTTGCCTGCTGCGAGCTTCGAATTGGACGACGAGGTGGCGATCTTGCTCGGCTTTGGTTCGCTGGCAGGCACCTTGGGGATAGCGGAAGACGATGCCACAGTAGCGAGAGACGTCTTCGACAAAGCAGATTTCGGAGGGCCGGCTTTAGTCACCGTCGGCGGTGCGTTCGCAGAGGGAGGTTTGAGGGTGCGAGTCGATTGTCCGTCCTTTGACGGCGGCTTGACGGATGCGGGTGGTGCTTTCTTCTCAGCCTCGGCGTTGAGCTTACGCTTAGTAGTGTCATCGTCGGCCTATAAAATCATTGTAAGTGGACGTGCTGAATCCTCACACCTCATACGCACCTTCTTAGTCGGTTTCAATGGACGCTTATCAGTATGCTCGTCCTTTTCGCGTTTCCTACGTTCGGCCTCTTCTCTAGTCTTGCGCTCTGCTTCCTGGGCGCGAGCTTTTTCTTCATCTGCCTTCCTCTGCTGGGCCTGCTGTCGCCTGTTCTCCATATCTTTCATCCTTGCGGCCTTTTTGTCCGCTTCCTCTTGTTGCTAGAAGACTGCATCAATAAGGTATTCTTTTTGACTAAGACGAGTCTGCGTACCTTCTTCGCCACAGCAGCGGCTCGAGCAATGCTCTTCACAGGCTCCGCCTTTTTTGTCTTGCTAGACCCTAATACGCTGCTCATCAGGCGACTCGCTTGACTGAAAAACCCAGGCTGCGACTGGTGAGACTGAGATGAAGATGTCGACGCCATGGACTGTTGGCTCGGCGCCCTTGGCGGCTGCTATGTATCGCGATGGTTAGCCAACTCAGTCATTGACCGTCAAAACGAACCTCACCTTCACGAGGCTGATAGTCGCCTTGCCCGTCGCAACGATGTCCTCGAGCTCCGTGTCGACGCCCGCTGCATAATCATCGTCGATCTCCATATCGTCTGACTGCAGATCTTCTTCGTTGATCTCCTCCTGCGCCCTGTCCGCCTCCGAATAAGCCGCCTCCCCTTTATCCTCGCGCAGCCTGTCCTTTTCCCGTTCGAGCATCTCGTTCGCCGCGCGGTGCGCCTCCGCACCAAGGCTCTCACCGACCAAGGGGCCAGTGTCGCCACCCTTCTGGCTCGTGCTGCGGCTAGGCAGCGTGCTCCACGTCATCGTGTCGTCCCTGTCCGCGCCGCCGAACCCGAATGGTGTCCACGTTTGGTTCGCTTGGAACTTCTCGTCGACGTGCCAGCTGTCGTCCTCATCCATGTCCGCATCGCCCTCGTCGCGTGCCTTAAAAGGCTGCGCTGGCGAGAGCTCGGTGTCCTTAGTGGCCGTCATCCACGCCGGTACTTCCTTCTCGAAGACAGCGTCCGAGAGCACGGTCGCTTTGCTCGACTGCGCGGACAGCGCGCTGCCAAATTTCTGCGCATGGAATGTTGTAGGGACACCCAACGTAGTTGCGGGTAAGGAAAAGGGGCCCGCGACGGGTAGCGTGAAGACAGGCTCCTTGCTCGTGCTGGGAGGCAGCACTTCTTTCGGCGGCCGTGACGGTGGTGGAATGAATACAGTCGGCGGCTTGGAGAACACGGGTGCGGGGACAAAGACAGTCGCTTTTCCTTTGCTGAACATAGCGGGTGGTGAGTTCGGAGGTGTGGTGGAAGTACTTAGGTCGGCGGGTTTGCCCTTGGTTTCTGTCTGCGTCCTTGACCGCTCTGAATCGCTCATCAGATCGGAGAGACTCATACGCCTACTGGGATCCTCAGCAGCTAGAGGCTCAGCCTTTGCCTCAGGAACTGGGGTTCCTTTCCCTTCGACAAGTTGACCGTCCACTCGAGGTTTGGTCGAGGGGTCTGCGAACGGCGACAATGACCTCTTCGGAGCATCATTTGGTGGGGCCACATTTCCGTTTTGCTCTTCCTCGGTGGCCTCCTCGCCTTCACCCTTGTTCCTCTGCGCAATCTTCGCCTCAGCCTTCGCCCTCGCCTCCGCCAGTTCCGCAGCCGCGTTCCCGCCGAGTGACTTGCCCGTACTCTTGCCCGCCCGCGCACCCTCGACAGTCAATTTCAGCCGATGCAGCGTATGTTCCTCCCCATCCTGATCGTTCAACGGTACAGCCATGTCGTCCGCAAAGTCATCCACAGGATCGGACACGACCGGCGACGGCGACGGCTGCGCCTTTTGCTGGGGCAGCGGCACCACGCGCGTGGTGTTGTCCTCGAGCGATGCTGCCTTGCGCTTACCTCGCAGGAATGCAAGGGCTTCCGACTCCAGCGCGCTGTCATCCTCGGCAACGGCGGGCGGGGTGGGGAGCGCGAAGCCCAAGCCAAACGGCTCGCTGCTCTTCGCCTTGCCAGAGGGTACGGCCACCGCACCAACGGTCGCGCCTGCGGCGCGCTTCCCGGAGCCGAGCTCGAGAGCTTTCGCTTGCTTCGCCTGTGTGAGCCAGGACGTCCGCTTTCCCGCGCCGCCGAGGCCTGCGCCGGGAGTATGCACGAGAGACGGGAAGACAGAGTTTCCAGAGGGCTCGTGCGACATGCGCATCGACTTGCGCAGCGGAGACGGGGCCGGGAGACCCGAGAACGTCGACACGCTGGGCTTTCGCTTGAGAGTCGTGGGGCCGGGCACCTCGCGCAGTGGTACGGTAAGTTCTTGGTCCATGGGGTCGTGCGGTACGTCGCGTATGGGAATCTCTTCATCCTCTTCCATCTTTTCGTCTTCGAGGGATTTGGCAGCGCGCACGGGGGAAAGCCGACTCTGGTCGCTGGGCTCGTCGGCCTCAGCGATCATCGATAGCTCGTTGGTGAGAGGGACCCCGTCAGCTACAGATTCCGGCACGGCTGGTGCTGCAGCATATGTCGCGTCCGAAGTGTGTGTGTCGTCTACGAGGATGTGCTCATCAGGAGACGTGGGCTCAGGAGCCGAAGGGGCTGGTTCTACGAGGAAGTCCGATTGTCGCGACGTGGATGGTAATTCCAGCGACGGCAGATGCTGTGGTACAGGCAAAGCTGCTGGAATAGAAGGGGCTTGCGGGGGCAGGAACTGGGGAGCGGGGATCTCTCTGGCAGCGGGGGGCGTGTGTTCGTCGTCTACGTCCATCTTCGGTGGCTCTGGAGTATCGACTATGGTAACAATCCTCTGAGTCTTCTTCTTTGTAGTGGTTGGCTGGGTTTTGGACGATGTACTGCCTTGGCTGCTTGTACTTGAGCCTGTGGCCGTTCGTACGTGCGCCGCTGTGTCCAGTTCCTAGAGAATGTGCGCTGGTTCATGTCGATTCACTTTTGGAGGGGTACATATATACTATACTCACATCAAGCATCATGCTGTTGATAGCCTTCAGCTTCGCAGTAGCAGCCATCGCTGCTCTCGTCCTCTTTCCAGCATCCTTCTTCTTGCCCGGGGTCTTGAGCAGCTGGTACACAGGCCTGGCGCGTCGCTCTCAGAGATATAGCAGCAGTCATCACTCAAGTCTACTCACTCCTCCTCTTCCCGCGAAAACACGTTTTCAAGATAACTGTCGAGAAAGTCGAAACCTTGCGTCTGGAGCTGTGTATGTAGGAACTCTCTCCCTGGGTCTTTTGCGATATGGAGTCGAATCGAATTGCACCAATCAAGTACACCAGCCTCTCCAGGTCCTAGACTGTCCATTTCAGTGACAGGTGCGGCGGTCGTTGTTTTCGAGAGTGGCCTGGTCGTCGCGGAAGTCGCGAACAGGTCGCGCCCAGTGTTGGCTCGCGTTGATATGTATCACGTGCCCGCATTTGCGCGTCTATATAGAGCTGGAGATATGTGGCATTTCGCGGATTTCGTTGGTTTCGCCTGCTCGTTTGGAATTAGAGACTCTTTAATTCCATGCCAAATCCTCGTCTGTTTCTCTCCCTATTTGTTTTTTCCCCTCAAACGCTCAGATACGTGCTTAGTCAAGTATTTCTATTCCAGGGCCTGCGGAAGGTTTATCTGCTCGAAGCACATGCACCATATAAACCGGCCTGAGAGCATCTCTGATGTGTTCGCAGTAGGCCTTGTCTAACCGCAGCCACGATGTGGAAGGCATTCGCAGCCTACGCTTTGCTCGCCAGTGGTGTGCTTGCCCAGCAGCATGTCCTGGACGACACCTCAGCCGAGGTCGCTGAAGCTGCGACACTGGCCTATCCTCCCTACCCGCCATGGCCCTCCGTGACACCAGACGTCCCCAGTCCAGCCATTAACGGCGCGGTCAAGTCGCTCGCACTGACTCTCATGCGACAAGCGAAGATGAAGGGCCTTAGTATAGGAGTTGTGCTACCTGATAACTCTGTCGAGCTTGCGGGCCTAGGTACTATGAGTGAGCGAGGAGACTCGATGACTACGGACGTGAGTCGCGCTTTACTGCTTGCCGAACGCGAATTCCTATCTAAACGCATGAAATAGACCACCTTTGTCATCGCATCTTGCTCTAAGGCGTTCTTGACAGCTAGCGTCGGAATTCTTATTGAGGACTTCGCCAACGGGGTTAACAAGACATCCCTGCCCTCAGGTGTCAAGAAGCTGGACTGGTACACCAAAGTCACCGACCTACTGCCGGACGACTGGAAACTGATGGACGAATGGGCAACGGAGAAAGCCACCCTACGAGATATCTTCTCGCACCAGTCTGGTCTTCCGCGGTAAGTCCCGCACTCCGCTCGATTGACGAACTCATTCGAACTCTATGGTAAGGCACGATTTTTCTTACAACCCTACGGATAAGCCCCTCGATGTTCTGCACCGAATGCAGCATTTGCGCCCTTCGTTTGAGTTGCGCCAACGCTGGCATTACAATAACCAGGTGAGTCCGCGCTGCGCAGCTAGCTGCGGTTTCTCATTCTAACATGTTGCTTTTCCGCAGATGTTTGTGTTGGGAGCCCATCTGGTGTCAACGTATTCTGGCTTACCCTACATTGACTATGTGCAAGAACGCATATTTGACCCGTTGAACATGACCTCCACCACATTTAGCCCCAACAAAGCCTTGGAGTCTGGAAAACGCTCCGAAGCATGGGCTGAGGACGGTCGCCTTATCCCATTTTGGTTCACCGATGACATGACTGATCTGAATGCTGGTCAAGGCGGCATAATCAGCAATGTCGAGGATATGGTGCGTACCTATCCGACTTGCGACTCTTACTTCTCTCTGAGATGCCCTCAGACCAAATGGGTTCGCATGATGTTGAACGAAGGCGTGGATTCGGCCACCAATGAAACGGTTCTTCCGCATTCAGCGTACACGGAGATCACCACCAACCAAGCGATCGTTTCTGGCCGCACTTCAGAGTCCTATTTCTCTCCCAACAGCTACGGGCTCGGCTGGATGCACAAATCATATCAAGGGCACGAAGTATGTAATCCTCCTACTGTTGGCCTCAGCCTCATACTGATATCTACTAGATGATCGACCACGGAGGTGCCATCCCAGGCTTCTCCGCAGAAGTCGTCTTCTTGCCCTTTGAGAAGCTCGGCATCGTCACACTCGCGAATGGGGCCGCCAAACACCAGCAAGAACTCGCCGTGATATTTCGCATCATCGAGGACTACTTAAAACTTCCTCACAAGGAGTCGGAACGCCTTGCCAAGCTGACGCGCTCTACCACTAGTACACCCTCTGCCCCCCCTACCCCCTCTGGCTCCCCGCTGACACTCTCCCTCGCCGACTACGCCGGACATTACCACGATGAAGGCTACGGCACGATCACGCTCTGTGCGCCGACGTCCGCGCCGTCTATCGAGTGCACAGGCGTGCTGCACGCGTTCGCGCCGTTCTACAACACCTCGAGCGGCGCGGCGGAGTCCTCCCTCTACGCGGCCGTGTCTTCGCTCTGGATCTCGCACCTGCGCCTCGAGCACACCGCCGGCGACGCGTTCGCGCTGCACGGCAGCTTCCTCTTCCCCGACGGCTTCGGGCGAGATCGCTCGTCGTTTGAGATGAGCGAGACGGACGGCGCTGGGCTCGTGGCTGAGTTTCTCGTTGAGCAGGGTCGTGTGAGGGGTGTCGCGTTGAATGGGCTCGTTGGGGAGTTGACGAACGCGCAGCGGGCGGGTGGGAGTTTGAGAGAGACGGCGGAGGTTTGGTTGGAGAAAATATAAGGCTTTGTGAGCACTGAAATCGGATTTCGGGGTAGATCTGCTGTAGTGAACCGCTTTTGTCGTGTACGGATACTATTCGAAGCTAGCCAACTCAATATTTGAACCAGTAGCGTATTGAAGTGATCGGGGTCTCTCTCGTCTGCCTGTGTATGAGACATCTGGCACTCATGAGCGTCCCAGTGAGGCGGCCACCAGAATTTCTTGGATAGATCGATCTTTATACTACCACTCACTCTGTCCCTCCTCCTGACCATGTCTTCCACAGCAGGAAGAATCCCCCCTGAGGTCATCTTTCGCATCGTAGGGGAGCTGGCCAGATTGATCCGCTCAACTGGCGACTACTGACGTCACGCGGCCAGTTGCGGCGCTCCCGGCGTCCGCCCCCAGAAGAGCGCGCCCGGGCGTGACGAGGTAGACGCAGTACGCGACGGCCTCTATGAAAAGCGCGACGGTCTGCGCCTCGGCGACGGGGAAGCGGGCGGCGGCCATCGCGTGGGCGGGGGTGTTTGTGGCCCCCCCGTCGGGGCGCTGGAGACGCCGTTCGTACCTGTGCTGCGTGGCCGGGGATATCAGCCTGTTCATCGCGCAGGTGCGTCGCCGTGGCTCGTCCGTGCCGTTATCGACCAGAGCGCGAGTCGCACGTCACGCGATGTGCACCTGAGATGCAGGGATGCCCACCAACGCCGCGGGGCACGCGGCCGAGAGCACAGCCAGCCGGCACCGGAGATCGTCCCAGACGGGCCCGCGTGTAGACCTGCGCTGTATGAAAGTGTCGACGCTTCGCACAAGGCACAGAATCCTGGGTGAACGAGGCAAGACATGCGCCCAAACGCAGGCACATCCACCGCGGTGTTCTCACGCCACGAGGGTCATTGTGATCTGTCTCGACGCTTACAGCCCTGCGTTCTCCCGACTGATTGGTTGCAAGTCGCCTACTCCTTCGCATTCTGCTCGCCCTTGCTGCGGCCGCGAAACTCGGCAAGGGCGGCCTGAAGCATGCGCACATGCCCTTGGACGCGATTGTCGCACAGGCCCACTGGTGCTAGAATCACGCTTACCCTATCTATGTACAGGACCAATGGTGAAAGCTTAGAGCCGCATGTTTACATTTCGATGCCGTTTTATAAAACCCAGCACTAGTTACATACATTTCTACACATAGGAACTATGTTTATGACTTTGTGTGTCTTCTATGAGGTGTCCGTGTCTCTGAAAGGCATCTGGGGGCAGAGTGTTAACGCGATCGGTCGTCTCTCTAAGCATCGCCGAACCTATCGCCTCTCGCTTCCTCTCCTATTGAGAAAGGCCGGGAGAGTTGTGGCATTGGATGCTGGTGCGATTGGCCGAGCGGCCGCAGAGGAGGTCTAGAACGTCTTGAAAGAGATGCACAGCCGCTTGAGAGCCCTGAGGGACGCCAGATTTCGAGGCGGTCACGATCGAGAAGTGGCACGACGCGCCGACGTAGGCCAACGTCGCTGGTCGGCGCGTCAAGCCCGTCGTCTCCGGGGACACTGCCAACATCTCCAAGGGCCGCTGGGGGCGTGCGTACCATGTCAACAGTGTTTTCCTTGGAGGGCATAGACAGATCAACGGTGGGACCTTTCTTCCGCTGTTTCCGCCCGACCTGCGCTCTCCACAACACACGCTGTCCACGGCTCCGACGCGTAAGTAGCCGCAAGGATCTCGTTGATCACCACCTCGTTCAGCACCTGCCCTCCCGGGTTTGCATTCACCGACTGGGCTGGGAAGTGAAAGTTCGTCCAGGTGCCTTGGGAGCCGTTGTTCACCCCTGTCGGAGACGGCAGCGGCTCATTGCGCTGAAATCAGCCCCCGGCCTGGCCCGTCCTCAGGGTTTCGTCACCGTCCGGCTGGATCCAGTCTTGCCAAGGTGGATCACCAGGTATTTCGGGGGCAACGGGACTCCAGGCCATCGTCCACGGACACGTGTCTCGCGAACGATGGACAGGAAAGGGAAGGGTGCATGTCTGTCACCAATGTCGAGTGCAGTAGCCTTGCCGGAGAATGATGCATTGACTGCAATGCCACCGAAGTTGACGAACTTGCGACGCTGCTCGCGTTGAGCACCCACATTGCGGACCTGGAACGCGTACCACTCACCGAAGATATATAATGGATATAGAATCTCAGACCATCGATGCAGACCGGTGTGAAGCACACTTCAGGCAAGTACATCTCCTCGGCAATCCCAATACACCCTGCTGAGTGCGACCCCTGGCCAGTGACATTTCGCACGTCAGGGCAGTCGTGTCCGACAAGGGGCGGTGCGTCCTAGCTTTGTCCGCTCGGTCGTTCCGAGGATACTTGCTTTGTGGGACCACCGTCATAGTTCGTCATCGGCTGCGATCTGTGTGCGTGGAACGAGGCCGGCCCTCGGAAGTAGTATCCGATATCAAGGTACCTGAGCAGCAGGGCCTTGAACGCGGCTGTGCTCAGTACGATCCTTGAGACTCAAGATCCACATAGATCGGCCGACAGAAGGCTAGACCGTGCATTAGTCTGGGGACGTAAGGCAGCCACAAGAAGGCAAACGTACTACGCATGTGCGCGTTGCCCGGCAGGCGTGATGCCTCGAGCATTCGGCATGATAGATTGCGGAGGGTAGCAAAGCGCACGACGGGAGTTAGGCATCAGACGTCTCGACACCCCACACGCCTCAGCTGAGGTACATTCCCCGTAATGTCAATACGTTCACAAGGATACCGCCCTGGAAGAGTGCGCTCACCTCATAACACCTTCGAGCATCATGCTAACCTAACGTCATAATCACACACCGTGGATACGATCCCTGCTCCCTCTGCGGCGCAGCCTTCCCACCGTGGGTCGATGTCTTTCGGTTTTCTCGTGTATCAACTCCCGCGGTGATGAGTGTGCATCTTCCGAGGGTATAAGCACCACTGAACATTCGTGGCCGTCATTTACATATGCGCCTCGTTGTATGCAGAGCATTTGTCATTGGGAAGATATGATACAACAGCATCTACGTAGCGCTGCAACGCAGAACAGTCAGCACGAGGCCGTAAGGGATGCCGACGCAGCACTCACCATGCTACTACTGGCGTCGGGCATCCCCAAGGCCTACTTCTTTTTCTTCGGCTTTTTCTTCTTAACACCACCCCCAGACGCTGCCCCCGATACGGCGGAGGCTAACAGCACAGCGGTGTCTGGCGTGGCCGGTGCGGGCTCCGCCCCTGCAGTCGCCACAGGCGTCGGCTGTTGGACGGGCTTACGGTTTTGCATCTTCTGCATGAGCGAGAGGTTGAGAGCCTCGAAGCGGTTGAGGAACACGCTCGAGAAAGTCTTAAACTTCAAACACTGTGCGAACCATTTCAGTGTGCACCGCACGGGACGCAAGGGGAGGGGGGCTCACTGTCGTGTCGTCCGTGATCTTGAGCACGAGCCTGCCCTCTGCGCCGCGCCATTTCACGCAGTACCGAGTCTACCGGGGCCGCTGAGTCGCATGGCCCGCTCTGCAGAGCAGGCGTACGCACCTTGTTGGGGGACTTTTCATACAGTCCCTCCGCCGCCTCTTGGAACTCCTGCCAGGACGAGATGTAGACCATTGCAAGGAGCCCACCCTCGCCTGCTCCGCATGCGGCGACCGTCACAGTCTGTCACGGGCCTCATCACGCTCTGTCACGGCTGTCACTCCCCCGCGAGAGCGGGGACGGTCTAATCACGACGGCGAGGGGTCTGAAATAAACACTGTGCACACCCCGAGTGAACCCTGGACATGTTTTTCCACGATATTCCAGACATTGCCTCGGCCAGTCCTCGGAGGTCCTTTGCAGAGGCGCCAAAGGCGCGCACCACTACCCCCGCTGACCCCGCTCGCGCAAGACCGGGGCGCAATCAAGGCGTAATTGCGATTTTCCGCCTCTTTACCCTCGACCAGCTCGACCAGCTCGACCCCCGTCGGCCCCTGCAACGCTGAGCGAACAAGAACACACACAAAATGGCCGTTTCAGAGAGAAAGCGTGAGCCGCCGCACGGGCCTGTGGTCTGCAGCCTTTTGACCCGCGTCGTTTCTTCGCCCCCACAGCGCTGCCCTTCGTCGCCAACTTCGCTGCCGGGGCGATCGCCGGCGTGTCCGAGATCCTCACCTTCTATCCGCTCGGTGAGTGTTCGCGTGTTTGCAGCGGGGTGCGCCGCCGTGCTCATGGGTCTGCACAGATGTGGTAGGTGCTGTGTGCCCCCCCCCCCGCGTGCGCGCACACCGTTCACGACGCCAGTCGGCCCTTCACAGGTCAAAACGCGCATGCAGCTTGAGACGGGCAAGTCCACGAGCGGCCTCGTAGGGACGTTCAAGAACATCGTGCGGGAGGAAGGGTGCGTGCCGCGTCACGCGACAGAGCTCCGCTGACCTCTCGCGTAGAGTCGGGAGACTGTACCGGGGTCTGGTCCCCCCGCTGCTGCTGGAGGCACCCAAGCGTGCAACGAAGTTGTGAGTGCTCTATCGGGCCCCCGCAGTTTTCACTCTCACTGTATCCACTAGTGCTGCAAATGACTTTTGGGGAAAGACCTACCTCCGACTCACCGGCCAGTCTAAGATGACCCAGGAACTCGCTATTCTCACGGGTTCAAGTGCAGGAGCTACAGAATCGTTCGTCGTCGTGCCGTTCGAGCTGGTCAAAATCAAGTACGGTCCGGTCGTTTTGAACGAGCTGAGCGCTGATTTTTTTCCAAGGCTGCAGGACAAGGCAAGTACGTTTGCAGGCCCTATGGACGTTGTGAGGACCATCATTCGAAACGACGGTCTCCTCGGCAAGTAGCCCATCTTGACAACGAGAAACCTGCACTCACGGGACGTCCGCAGGTCTGTACGTCGGAATGGAGTCGACCTTCTGGCGGTGCGTCCCATCGCGCATATCGCGTTCCACGAAAAGGACCAATCGTCTATGACAGCCACCTGTGGTGGAACGCAGGGTACTTTGGCTGCATCTTCAAGGTCAGGGAAGTGCTGCCCAAGCCGGAGGTCAGTTCGCGCATCCCCCGCACCGCAGCGCGCCTTCTCACCGGACCCGCCAGACCAACAAAGCGCGCCTGCTCAACGACCTGGCCGCGGGCACCGTTGGAGGCTTCGTCGGCACCGCGGTGAACACTCCGTACGTCCCGCACGCACGCACGCCCCTCGCGTATGCTCACGCGCCGTCTACAGATTCGACGTACGCGCCCCCGCCGCCGCCCCCTGCGGTCCACACCAGCTGACCGCTGCTTCCCCTCCCGCAGGTCGTCAAGTCGCGCATCCAGGGCGCGACGAAGGCGCCGGGCGTCGTGCCCAAGTACAACTGGACCTACCCCGCGTGCGTGTGTGCCCGCGCGCCCCCCGCCCCGCGCTGACGGCTGTGCCAGGCTGCTGACGATCGTGCGCGAGGAGGGCCCCGCGGCGCTCTACAAGGGCTTCGCGCCGAAGGTGCTGCGGCTCGCGCCCGGCGGCGGCGTGCTGCTGCTCGTCGTCGAGTTCACGCTCGGGCTCTTCCGCCAGGGTGCGTCCGCCCTGTTCCCCCGCTTCGTGTGCTGACCGCGGCAGCAGCGCTCGGCCCGCCGTACATCTAGAGCTCCGGCGTTGCGCCGAATCGAGGGGGGCATGTAGAGAGCTAGAGCGCACGCGGACGCGAAAAAACACGCGCACGCCGCATCCTGTACCACACAGCTGTATTTTATTCGGTGCATTGTGGCGCACGGCAGACCGCGTTCGAATTCTGGGCTACAGGCAGAGCGCTGCGTACCTGCGCACAGGACGGCCCCGTCCCACGGGTTTGTATCATCCATCGACTTTTGTGGGACCCGTACCTTCCTGCGGGACACCCGTCGTCACATCCCTTGCACGGGTGTCACTGTGCTTCAGAGGATGGTCCGAGCTATCAAGACACTGAGTTTCTGTTCTCTGCTGACATGCGGAGAGCCACTATGTTACAATTTTACTCTTGTTTTCGTGCGTCGTGTAGCACTTTTACTTTACTGGTACCGAGGCGGTTTGATTGAGCAGGATCTGGGTCCATAGCGGGCGCGACTCAGCTCTTCATCCTTGTGTTTACCACGCGCAAGGATCGTATGTGTGTCGAGCACCAGCTGGTGCCGTCCCGCAGCGCGCGCTGGGATGTGTACTCGAGTGTAGGCGACAGCAATCAGGTGTCTCCCCCGAGCGGACTTGGCGAGCGGCATTTGGACGACCGCGATTGACGTACGGATGCGATAACCCAGCTCCCCACGCACGCACCCTGGCTCAATTACAAACCCCCTGAAGATCATCAGACTCCCAATATCGCACAGTGCTGATAGAACATCCCTGAACGCGTGTGCCTTGACCGCGGCGCCGTAGGAACATCTGGCTCTGAAAAGCCCGGCAGCCCCAGCCACCGCCCGCTCGCTCACTCGTACGTGGCGTGGTCCGTGTTCCGCCATCAACAGCCAGCCCTATAAAACCACCCGCCTGCGAGCCAGCCCCGGGACTGCACACACCACGCACGCGCCTCACATGTCGCCACACAGCGTTGTAAGCTCCCTCTCCATGTCCGCCTGCGACCCCGCAGCTGACGGCCAGCCCAGCCCTCGAGCGCACAGATTCTCGTCGTTGGCGGCGGCCCAGCAGGCAGCTATTCCGCCGCCGTCCTCGCCCGCGAGGGCTTCTCCGTCGTGCTGCTCGAAGCAGCCAAGTTCCCAAGGTAACAGCCTCGGCGATCTCCGTCTCATGTCGTTGGCCTACTCTACGAACAGGTACCACATCGGCGAGAGCCTGCTCCCTTCCGTGCGCGAATACCTGCAGTTCATCGATGCCGAGGAACTCGTCGCGAACCATGGCTTTTGTCGCAAGGTGAGGGCGCGCTCAGCCGTACGCTCGCCGGTCTAACCAACGCATCGTCGACCAGCCAGGGGCTGCGGTGAAGCTGAACCAGTACAAGCGCGAGGGCTGTAAGCCCGTCCTCGCTCTCCCGTCCTCGACACGCGCACTGACCCCTCTCCAGACACCGACTTTGCCCGCGACTACAACAGCACATGGAACGTGGTGCGTGCGCCCGCCCCCCGCCCCCGCCCNAGCTGCTCACCCCCCCCAGGTGCGCGCCGAGTTCGACGACCTGCTGCTCGCCCACGCCGCGACGTGCGGCGCGACGGTCGTGCAGGAGACCAGGGTCTCCGAGATCCACTTTGACGGCGCGCGGCCGGTCGCGGCGAGCTGGGCGGCGCAGGACGGCTCCGCGGGCCGCATCGCCTTCGAGTACCTCGTCGACGCGTCCGGGCGGAACGGGCTCATGTCCGTCAAGTACCTCAAGAACAGGCAGTTCAGCCAGAGCCTCAAGAACGTCGCCCTGTGGGGGTACTGGACCGGCGCGGGCGCGTACATGCCCGGCACGAGCCGCGACAACGCGGTGTGGATCGAGGCTCTGGAGGGTGTGTCTCATCTACGTCTTGGGCGCGCCGGCTGCTGCTGACGTTCGCGGGGCAGACGAGTCCGGCTGGGCGTGGTTCATCCCGCTGCACAACGGCGTCGTGTCCGTCGGCGTGGTCATGGACAAGGACATCAGCTCGGAAAAGCGCAAACGGTACACGAGCGGCGGCGATCACACCGAACGGCTCCGCCGGTTCTACCTGGACGAGCTGCGACGGGCCCCCGGGCTCATGGACCTCCTCGGCGGCGGCCAGCTGCGCGAGCTGGAGGGCGAGGCCGCCGTCAAGACGACAAGCGACTTCAGCTACGCCGCCCGCGACTACGCCGGAGACCACTTCCGGATAGCGGGAGATGCGGGAGGTGCGTGGCGAGGGCTTGCTGTCTGAACGGGGTCGTTGATCGAAGCGAGCGCGACAGCCTTCATCGACCCGTTCTTCTCCTCGGGCGTGCACCTCGCCCTGACCGGCGCGCTCTCCGCCTCGCTCACCATCGCGGCGTCGATACGGGGGACCGTGTCCGAGGAGAAGGCGGCGCGCTGGCACGACTCGAAAGTCGGCACCGCCTACACGCGGTACGGCCCGCCGTCCGCGCACTGTCTCGGAGGAAGGCTGACCGCGACGCTAGCTTCCTGATCGTCGTGCTCGGCACGTACAAGCAGATGCGCAACCAAAACCTGGCGATCATGTCCGACATCGACGAAGACAACTTCGACCGCGCGTTCGACCTGCTGCGGCCCGTCATCAACGGCTCGGCGGACGTGGGCAGGGCCATGACGCCGAGAGAGCTCGAGGTGCGTGCTCGCGCGCGCGCGCGTTCCCCCCGCCCCCCGCGCTCCCGCTGCTGATCCGCGCGCGCGCGCACAGGACACGATGGACTTCTGCCGCCACCTGTTCGCGCCGACCGACCCGGAGATGTACGCGTCCGTCGGGGCGAGGTGAGCGGCCCGTTCCCCGCGCGGCGCCCACGGCAGCTGACGCCGCGGCCGCGCAGAATCGACCCGAAGCTCATGAGCCCGAGCGAGCCGATCCTGTCCGAGCGCGACGTCCGCGCCGCCGTCGGCCGCGAGGACGTCGAGGCGCGCACCGTGCTCGCCGAGGTCAACGCGCGCAAGGCCGTCCACCACATGTACCGCCCGAAGCAGAACTTTGTGCACGAGGTCCACCACGGCCTGGGCGCCATCGTCGAGCGGGGCATGCTCGGTCTCGCCGCGGCGTGACGGACGGCGCCGCCGCCGCTGGCTGTTTCTCCCGCGAATGATGTAATTCTAGACTGGGGTGTAGAGTACGCGCGTATCGATCGGCTAGCCAGACTTTGCCTTTGGCGGCGCGGCGCGCGAGGGGCGCAGCAGCGCCTCGCCGAGGACGCAGATGCCTGCAGACCAGACGAGCAGCAGCGAGCTGATGCAGAAAAAGCTGATCGTCTGGCCGATCTCGAGCCACGAACCTGGGCGTGCGAGCGGTCAGGCGCAGCGGTGAGACGGGTGGGCGCGCGACGTTTACCTGTGTCGCTGACGTTGAAGAAGAAGGTTATCGTCATCACTGGCGGCTCGCCGTGAGACGTTGTCTGTCCGTCAGGGGCGCGATCACGTACCGTCCGTTAGGGTCACTGCGACCGTGAATAGGCTCAGGGGAGGGAGACCGAGACGGTGGTTGAGGTCGGCAAACAGCACGGACAGCATCACATAGGGAGCCACGATCTTGAATATCTGTCGCGGAGCAAATGAGCACTGCTCAAAAGAGGAACCACGCAGCTCACCAAGAGGGTTGCCATCAAGAACGGGTTGAAAATTGGTACCAATCGGTAGACGGGTTCTAGGTAGAATGAGCTGTGCATGTGTTAGCACGACCTTCTAGAATGCCACGGGACTGCACGCACGATATCGACGCGACGCTGGACACGAAGTTCAGCAGGAGACGGCACCAAAACCACGACGCGCGCAGGGACTTACTTGCCGGTACCAAAGAATGCGACTTGGACAAAGAACAGGAAGAACACGGCGATGCGAACGTCTTCCGCGCGTAGCTGATACCCCTTGTCGTCCAGGTGGTTCTTGTTCAGAGGCCGTCCAGACGGAGTAGTCGTCAGGGCCGTCTCCACCTCCGTCCACATGTACAGCGTAGCGGAATACACGACGTAGAAGCAGCCTTCGACGCTGATGGAAAGCAGCACGAAGCAGACCGCAAATCCGAGGAACAGCGCCCAGATACGCATGTTAGGATCAAGCTTGAATGGTGCCACCACAAACGGGAGGGCAGACGCCAGTGCTGTGCGATGTGAGGTCAGTGTTATCCGGTCGTCGTCAGGAGTGCGCGCGCACATAGTATCGCCCATCCGGCAACTTGGTTCACCAGCGGGAGCCCGAGCTTTGCACGCAGACTTTTCGCTGAGCTTACAGCGACCAGCAAGCTCGCGAACAGCAAAAAGAACTACGAGCCGCGCGGTCAACGTTTGCATGTTTCTGTGTTGGGACGGCGCATACCTGGATGTATACAGCATAGCGCGCGGGCTGAGAGAAACTTCGCCACGGTGGAGCAAGGCGGGTGAAGGCCCAGGTTGCCATTAAGATGGCGCCGCTCGTTCTGGGGCGAACATTAGCGGTAAAAGATAGGGCACTCTCCGAGCCGCTTACATCGCCGCTAGATCCTCCTGTTTATCCACGGGCAACAGCGGGAAGATCGCGGACCCAGTACAGGCAGCGGCCCAGCACAACCAGAGCTCTTTCCGATCCTTCACCAACGAACGAGGCCAGTAGAGCGCGGGCCAGACGATACCGATGATCATGAACCCAGCGCTCCATATAGGGCGATATGTGTAGGCCATCTGGTACCGCAGTCAGAGCTGTTGGTCGGATGATGACGCAAGGATCATGCTTACCACCATACCCTGCAACGCCGCCACCGCGAAACACGCGCCGAGGAACCTGCGCAACAGCGTGCGGGGCGCGACGGGGGCATTGAGCAGCACGCCCAGACTCCCGCCGCATTTGAGCACTGCTTCCCGCCAGAAGTAGACGGGGAAGGTCACGTAGAGGTACAGCGACCAGGGCTTGTGCTGCATGGCGAACAATGTCCATGAGACGAGCAAACAGGTGGCAGAGAAGATGTCTAGCATCTGCTCGTCGGATATCGGTTGGACCCACGCAGCGGGGAGGATGTGGGCGGCGCTGAAGGCCATCCAGCCGGTATAGGCAACGAAGACCATAATTCGAATGAGGGATCGATCGTACCTAGTCCAAAGTGGAGATGAGGAATTGTATGGGATGGGTGGGGTAACGCCACCTACGTCTCTAGATACCGCAGACCGGCCAACGCGCTGGCGATGAGATTCGCAGAAGCTTCGCGGGCTTCATCGTGGCGACCGCGCTTGATCAACACTTCGACAACGTTTAGCACAGAAGACCCGGGCTCGCCCTCGTCTTCCAACTCCGCGAAGTAAGAATACGGTTTGTACAGAAACGCGGTGGACTTCTTCAGTTCTGGATTAATCTTAGCTCTTAGCAGATGAGTCAAAAGAAGAGCCGACAGATCGCACCATGTTTGACACGGTAGTGTTCTAGAATGACCTGCGGAAGTATTTCAAGTTTTGAAGGCTGTCTCGATCAAGGAAGCAATACCTTCGCGTTTACAAGGGCTGCCTCAGCTTGATCCTTAGCACTACCCGTAAATTTGAGATATCCCGGGCGGGTGTGGTCCACATCAGGTAGCACCCCGACCGAATTGACGGGCCAGTCGACGCCTATGAGTGCAGACATCAACGCAGCTACATCTGCCTGTTCGACATCGTGCCTGAAGAGATGCGTCAATCCCCAGGGCATAGAGTAGTCGTCGTGCGAAGATGGCACGCTATCTGGAAGAGGCCCTCGCACACCTGCGCCCCAAGCGATTAATGGGGTCCTTGTGTTATCTGGGTCTTATGAGTGATACGTATCGTCAGTTGCGACAAAGCACAGACAACTGTGAGAGCACCTCACCGCCGTCGCCGTGGTTCCCAATAACGGACATGCCGTGGTCGGCCGTAAAGACGTAAGCCGTTTCTTCATCACCGTAAAATTCTGACAGTAGTGATTCAGTCTGCCGTACGATGGTGTCTACTACCTGAATGTTGGTCATATATTCCTGTGGTATCCGCACGTCAGCGTAGCGCTTGAGTATGCGGAGTCGACGGACTTTGGAATGTGGACGATAGGAGTGGCCAGTGGTGTCGAGGCCAAGGAGATGCAGGAAAAACACGGTCTTGTCTTGACGCAGCTGAGCAGTGAGAGTGGAATTGTCCGTCGCGTTGTGGAAGAGTGCCCGCAGCTGATCCAAAACCCAGATATCCAGTGCCGTAGCATCTGGTAGTCGACCTAGATTAGTACAGCAACGAGGATGACTAAATCACACAAACCCTTTGTGAAATCTTCCTCGTCTTCGTGATAACACCACATATCCACCTTTCCCGGCGTTGCTCCTTGCGCGAACATAGGTAAGATGTCGGGTGAGCCGAATGAGAAGGTATGGCTCGACTGGTTGAACACAGAGTCGAAATGGACCTTGAATCAACAACGTTAGCAGCTACTTCATCGAGCAAAGTGCAACGGCCTGTACTGGATTAGTCTTCCACCCCCCTAGCAGACCACAGTCAGTCGGGGTACGTGTGAACTGCGGGAAAGCTCTTTACTTGTGACTGCTGAAACGTCCTCATACATCCCGCCTGTAAGGTTCCACAAATTTATTCGCTTGGTAAAGTTGTACGTGACATGATCCCGTCGTACCAATTAAAGCTACATGCCCTGGTCGACTTTCGGTTGGCACGCGCGTATGCGAAATACCGATGGCCCCTCTTGTTTCTGCAACTGAACGTAGAAACGGTGCAACCACCTCAGGGGAGTCTGGAATGTTAGGAAAGGCGTTGAGGTTCATGAGCAAATCCGCCCGCAGTCCGTCACCTATAGAGGTATGAGAGGTGCCCTTTAGTACAAGAGTTCTCATACGCACCAACTATAAGAACTAGCCGCTTCGCTCCTGGGGTGTCTATACGAAATTGTTGCATGCCATGGACAACCGGGCTCGTGAAGTAGCAGTCGAACACAGTTCCAATGTAGACCAAGTGAAACACGAGGCCCACGAGCAGGAGCTTTGTGACTGACGTAGCACGTTTTTGAACTGCATACGTGGCCATTTTATTGTCTGGTCAAGGAGTGATTGTCAAGAAGGATGGTTGATGAATCTAGGCTAGAGCATTGGTGATCGAGACGAAACTAAATGCTCGACGGTCGATGAGGTGAAGGCTTGAAAGGAGTAGCCAGCGCGAGGGCCGAAATAACAGTTATTGACATGGGTAAGCTAGCGTTGCTTACTGTCTCAGACAAAGTAACAAGAAGCGATCAATTTTCTTATTACTTTCAATAGACTCAGTCAACGCGCGTGGGCTTAAACTTCGTGACATGGCGTCTAATATATTATGTAAGCAATCCCAGCTAAGGTAGGCGACACCAGGAACTGGCGTCCCTTATGTAAGCAAGCGCGCGACAACAACGACGAGCCTTTCTGCAACGGCAGTTTTGAGTTTACTGGTATTCTGCTTAATAGGATGTGGAATAGTAGTATGGAGCTACATTTCCTATTTTTCACAATG